>DF239246.1:50753-129730 GCA_000507305.1 Breviolum minutum Mf 1.05b.01
CATCGTCTTGCCGTCACCATAATCAAACTGTCATCATCCCACCATCATCATCAAACTGTCATCATCATCATCATCACCATCATAATTATCATCTTCGTCGTCGTCATCATCATCATATTGTCAGCATCATCATCATACTGTCATCATCTTCATCTTCGTCGTCATCATCATACTGTCATCATGATCGTTATTTTTATCGTCATCATTTTGATCATCCTCATTTTGATCATCATCATTTTGATCATCATCATCATCATGGTCATCATCATCATCATCATTATTTTCAAGATCAAGGTACCCGTCAAAAAATGGAAAAAATAGTATCATCAGCGCTTTTACTGTAATACTATCATCATCACCAACAAGATCACTATGTTCCCACCAAGGAAATTAAAACGTGCCAATTTCATCCTCCGTCACCTTCGGTCAACCCCTCTAAGCTCCATGACCAAAATTGTTGCCGAAACCATTGTCTGTCAAGGCACCCCTGAAGCAATGTCAGGCTATCATATGTTTCTGGACAAAATGCCGTTGAGGTGCACGTTTAGGGAAATGGTTGAAACAGTGTCACTAAAAGTTGGTGATATAACCAAGATATCTGGGCAAATTGTGACAAAAACTCCTGAACTTGGATTGGTTGGGCATTTTGGATGGGGATTCCCTGATCCAATCACCGGCATTTTGGGATTGACGTGACCAGCGTGGGTAATTTCTGAATCTTTGGGTGAATGAAACATACCATAACGTGAAAAAAAACGATGCACATATGGGTGATATAGGGTGGTCTATACTGTCTTTTTGGATCCCTTCCCTTATGATTTTTTCATTTGCGTGGTCTTTTCTGCAACACCTATCTCAAGCATCAACGCATCATTGGTTGATTTGTTTTCTTCAAGTTGGAAGTTATCTGAATTTTTGAAATTTGTAACCCTGCAGGTCAACCACGAATTTAAAAACCGCTAGCCTGTCTTCGACTAATAAAAAATTGTGGTTTGCAAACCAACCTGCAGAAAGTGACGGGTGGACTTCCAAGGGTAAGGTAAGAGACTTGACTGGATGAATTTCATATTTCTATGTCAAGTTGGAGAACCTTGATGCCAAACGAACAAATTTAAACCATTTAATGCCAAAAAAAACATATAGCCCTTGGTAAAACATAAGAATCGAAAAGCGATTGCATTGCCAATGCATGCAGATGTCCGGTGCACATGTTTCGGACGACTACATGTCATCCCCGCCGTTCCAGGTTGCAGTGAGTTCCAGGCTCTTCATCGTCTGGGAAGAGGGACGCGCTGAAGGAATCTCGGTCGTTTTGTTCCGTTGCGGTTCACACACCAAAACATACCAAAACAATGGGTTTTGGACGGTCATGCCACTTAGAGTGGACTAGAAACATTTATATGTTTTGTATCAACTTTTCATTCATCATTCATGAACCATGGGTTGTCCATCAAGTGGAACATAGCCAAATGAAAACTCACAATCGAACTCTTTTTTTTTGTGCGATGATTAAAGTCTTGGACGTGAATAGAAAACACGGTGGCATGGGAGGGGTAATCCCATGGGAGGGGTGCCATTTGGTCTACAATAAACAACACGGGACAAAATGTTAGGTCGCCATGGCACAGGTAATTTATCCAAGCATTCCCTGGTCAAGTAATTGTAGTGTCATTAAAATCACATTACGAATCAAAACAATGCAATCCTATCCCTTCAGGTTCCGTCCCCCCGGATTTTTCACATTGCATGTGTGCGATGGAAACAAATTTAGACATTGTCTCGATTAGAAGGCAGACAGTGGAACCATGCCGTGTTTAACCTCAAAAATCCTAAAATCCCACGCCAAAGCCACTGTAGGAAAGGTACGCCAGGGCAGCCGTCAACCCCATGACCTTGGAGTTGCGTCCGTCGAAAAATTTGATGCCGTTTCTTGTGGTGAGGCTGCTTGCCGGGTCGGCACTGAAACGTACGCAATCCATGGTAATTCAACGTTTCAGGGACACGATTGAAATTGCAATCAGCAAGACATCCAACGAGATGTTTCGGAATGTATGCGAATATCGGTTTGGAAGGTTGCACGGGCTTCATCGTTGGAACACGACCTAAGTGTCAACCTAGGGGTCAACAATACGTGAAGAAAAGGGGGGTTGTGAACGTCCAACCCAAAAAAATAAAACTGAATGTAAAACACAATGTTGTGACACAGTGTGGTGAATTGGCACCACGAAGGTACCAAAAAAAAACGGCACAGCTTTGCAACGCACACCACTTTGTACTATTAAGTCTTCAACAATCGGCGTCACGATCAACAAGGCGGACTGCACCTGGCATGGAGAGGCATTGACGGGACATGCGGAATGATGGTAGGACAAGTGTGTGTTATTGTTGCCCAATTTTTTTTACATGATAACGGCGATGTTTGCTCAGTATTGAATTTAAAATAACTTGTTAAATAATTGTTCTTTGTTCCGGGCGTTGGGTACGAATACCTTTGCAACCTGCAATTACATTTTCTCGTTTTTCGCCAAAACTGCATGAACATATGTCCCAATTGTAAAAACGGATCAGTGTGAGGTGTGAACAAACCTATTTTGATGGCTACCGTAAAGAACCAAAGAGTGTCACCATTCAAACGCATGGACGTCCGATGCTGGTATGTCTCTTTTAATCCTCGTTTGTCCAAATATTTGCCATGCAATATTGTCGGGAAGTGGCCATTATGCTCCTTTTACAAGTTGAACACAGAAACAAATTGAAGTTGGGGAGCACTAACTGTCCACGTCCGGAATCCGACTGGCATTAATGTCATGGACTGACAAAAAATGCGGGGGGAGGAAAAAAATTGGGTTGGAGTGGTGCTGATCAAATTTTCCAAAGGTGTTTTCGTGTTCTTGGTTCCTCCATATGTGCCAGGGACGTTGCTCAAACATTTGTAGGGGAACTTGCTGGACCATGCCACGAGGTTTTGTGTCCTGGGTGGGTATTGGGGTGGTTTGCCTACGTGGAGAAGGTGTTCGACATTTTGTGCCAACACTGCGCACAATAATTAAAGCAAAATGCATACGAATTATTTCCTTTAAACATGTAAAACATATTTTTCCACCATCCACCTGAAATAGCTTCAATTGTCAATGTCAAGGTGTGAGTGAAGGTGGCCTAACATCAACACAATTATCTGGCCCTATTTCACACAATTATCACACATATCGTCGGCGACATGACAGAAACATGCGGAGAATAAGGCAAACATATAACAAATGGAAATTCAAAAAAAATACCGGTGCAAATGCAATACCGTCAGCACGTTCCTTCGGGGGAAACAACCGCACGAACCGACACAAAAACCAACGGGAAATTAGCACACCTTCATGAAAAAAGGAAGCAAACATTTGCGTCCGAGGTTTGGACGGAACCGGTTTTGGGGAACTTGAGGTATTAAGAAGGTTCCGGGTTCCGGAGATTCCGGTCCGAAGGTTCCGAAGGTTACTTTGTACTTTGACGGAACGCTTTTGTACCTTGAAAAAAATATATATATATATTTTAAAATACATCTTTTTGTAACACGAAAGTGTGCTTGTGTACTTCGACAGTATGCTTTTGATGCTTTTGTACTTTAGGTATGTTTTCGTACTTTGAAAGTGTGCGTTTGTACTTTGAAACCGTATTTTGGTACTTTGAAAGTATACCCTTGTAAATTAAAAGTTGTCTTTGATTTTCTCAGTTTAAAAATATACGTTTCCACCTGACAGTTGTGTAAATTGAAGGTAGTATTTTTACTTCGAAAGCAATCTTTTGTATTTGTAAAGTGAAAATATTTTTTACTTGGAAGGTATAATTTTGTACTTTGCGACAGTGCTTGCTTCAAGTTGGGCCGAAAAACGATCCAACAAAGGCAAAAAACGTGCTAATTAATTATAATGTCCTTTTTAAAATGCAAACTTCCTTGCTGTTGGGGATACCACCTGCGAGTTTTTTTTGCATGAAATAAATGGTTAAATATACCAAATAATGCGAGAAACGTGGAATGAAATTGCACTTGGGTTGTAAACATTTCTCACTCCTGGCTTATGGAAATATAGGTGTTGTCACCGCTAGGTGTATCAATGACATTTTGTTGTATGCATCACACGGAGGCTGGCCTATGACATGCACCCTGCTCTGAAATGAGGGCAATGCGTGTTCCATGACATTTTGCAGACGACATGATTGATTCATGACGACCATGTTTGCAGCGCTCGTTTGAATTTGGGACCTGCGACGGGCCATTGGCGATTACCGAACGTAAATGACATGTTTTGATGGCACAAATGGAACTTGGTCACATTACGTGAAGGAATTTTCCTCTTACATCACCGACACCAAGATTAAATTGGAACAATGGCATGTGTGCTAGTAGCAACAATGTCGGATGTTTTCCCCTTGTCAGGGCCAATGGTCCTTTCGGCTTCTATGAGCATGTATCGCGCTGGTTAATTTTTTTTTTCAAACGCACCTTTCCCCACGGGAGAATGCTTCTCGTCTGTGTTTCCAAACCGGGACTACAAATTTATTGGCGCTGGAACGGTTGTATTTGTAGAGAACATCTTTGTTTATCTTTGCACGCACTTGGCGGCTTTGACATGAGGGACTGTCTTGATTGTTAAGCGTTACGAAAAATTTTTCTGAAAAACAATGACTTATGTGGGCATGAAATGGCATGCAAGTTCGGTAAAATACGGTGAAACACATATATTTTCAACTGATACATCTTCTGGCTGTAGGAAATCATGTGCTGAACCTGACATCATTAAAAAAAAATGATGCCACACGTATAGAACACGGTGTCATCCATATTCCGACAACGCGTCCCCTTTTAACACCAAACGCATTGAAAATGTGAAACGCTGCAAAGCAAATCTTTTGAGTTGATTGCGTTTTTTCCCGAATGCGTAGCGAAGGGTTTCCGTTTATAGTTGGGGTCTGGGGTTGGATCTGTGTTCGCGTTGTTTTGCTCGTGTCGTCGTCGTGTCGTCGCCAATTTGCTGCCATTGGGGAGAGCTTCCGGAGGTGTTTTGGAAGATTTCCTCTGCATTTCAAATTTGAAAGGAGTCTCGCACGAAATGCTCGTTTTGGCGTTCCAAAGTCACAAAATGGGAGGTTGTTTTCGTGTTTTGCGTGACAGGTGAAATACTTTCGAAGCGCGTCAATGCAAGCGCATCGTTTCCTCGTGGTAGGCGCAGCACTTTGTGATGTGGCCTTTCGCAATGTCGTGGCAGGCGCAGCATTTTTTTTTTTCTCGCGCCTTTTTGACCGTACCATTTTGTGACGTGGCGAAGGTGCTGTTTCTACGAATCGCACTGGCAAGGACGCGCAAACGTGACACTCTTTCAAAAATCGTGGTAGGCGCAGCATTTCCTGAGAGTCTTGAAAAGTGGCGGAAGCTTCGCAAAAGTCATACTTTTTGAGCTCTGTACAAATGGTTTTCTAAGAAAAACTCGCACGAAATCGTCAATTTTCAAGTTCAAAGTGTGGAATTTGAAGGAAAGCCTCGCACGAAATGCTCGTTTGGGAAGCTTCGTTGCTTCAAAAGTTGAGGAAGCCCGGCACGAAATGCTCGTTTTGGAAGCTTGTCGCTTGACAAATTGAGGAAGCCTTGCACGAAATGCTCGTTTTGGAAGCTTGTCGCTTCAAAGTTGAGGAAGTCTCGCACAAAATGATCGTTTTGGAAGCTTCTTTACTACCTTGTAGTACTTTGTAGTACTGGATGGACGTCTCGGTCGGAGTAGTACTTTGTAGTACGGAGTATGCTGGGGTAGTACTTTGCAGTAAGTTTGTAGTACGGAGTAGTATGGAGTCGTACTGGAGTAGTACTTTGTGGTACGGGGTAGTACTGGAGTAGTACCTCGTAGTACGTTTGTAGTACGGAGTAGTACTGGAGTAATACTTTGTAGTACGAAGTAGTACTGGATGGACGTCTCGGTCGGACTAAAAACTTTGTAGTACGGAGTAGTACTGGAGTAGTACTTTGTAGTACGTTTGTGGTACGGAGTGGTACTTTGTGGTATGGAGTGGTACTTGAGAAGTAGTTTGTAGTACGGAGTAGTACTGGAGTAGTATTCGTAGTAGGGAGTAGTACTGGAGTATTACTTTGCAGTACGGAGTAATACTTTGTAGTACGAAGTAATACTGGAGTAGTACTTTGTAGTACGGAGTTGTACTGGATGGACGTCGTTCTGACGTCGTTTCGGTGGGAGTAATATTTTGTAGTACACAGAAGTACGTTGTAGTACGGAGTAGTACTGGAGTTGTATCTTGTAGTACGTTTCTAGTACGGAGTAGTACTGGAGTAGTACCTTGTGGTACGCAGTAGTACGGAGTTGTATTTTGTAGTACGTTTCTAGTACGGAGTAGTACTGGAGTAGTACTTTGTAGTACAGAGTAGTATTTTGTAGTACGGAGAAGTACTTTGTAGTACGTTTGTAGTACGGACTAGTACTTTTGCAGTACGGAGTAGTACTGGAGTAAAACTTTGTAGTAAGTTTGTAGTACGGAGTAGTACCGGAGTAGTACTTTGTGGTACGGAATCGGATGATGTTAATCGCAAAGGAAAACGCCAGGCATAATGCAGGAAGCGTGCATGCGAGGATTTGGATGGTGGTCATGAGATACTGCAAGCAAATACGTGTATTTACCAATGCAAAACACGTCAATTAATTAGTAAGGAGCAGTGGCACAGTGTTCTGCCCATGACAACCTGAAAGGCTTCGAACGAAAACATGGCATTCCACGCAAGAGGACAAGCTGACCGTGCTGACCATAAAATGAACACATGCTAATCTTCCCGAATGTTCACATGTTTAGGTAAGATGGACCAGCTAGAATGAAACCACTGTGCATTTGTGTCCATTTTTTCGCTGTTCGAAATAGTCGAAGGTTGTAGACAAGGTAGGATGACCTGGCAATAGATATGCAAAAGTGGCGAAAAGGCCATACTCAAATAACTGTGCATTTGTCTATAACACTCCTCTCCAACACTTCTCTACGACACTTCTCCACAACACCGTACAACAAAGCACTACGCCTGGAAAATTTTAAACATTTTGCCCGACATTTTGAAGAAGGCCGTCCGCGAAAAAAAAAATCTGGCTGCATGGGTGGGGGTGGCTGATTATGTGGCCTTTGCTCGTGTCAAGTTGTTGTTGCCAGCTGCGGTTTCCTCGTTCCACATGGAAACATGTGTAAAAATCATTTTCCATCGCATGAGACGATAATATTGTCGAACCATGTTAAATATTTATTGCTAAACGATCGATCAATGTTGTTGGTTGCAATGTACCCATTCAAATTGGATTGTAGGGTTTTCCAACACAAGAACAGATTTTCATCGTTTGAAATGGAACTGTAAGGCTTCGTGCGCACTGTGCACTTTCTAGCCACGGAGCTTGAAAAAAAAACGCGGGCAAATTTTCTTACTTCATTACGCAGCTGTGTGGGGTCTATGCTGGTACAATGCTGGATAATTGACAAATTATGGAAATAGACTCTTATGTCTTGTTTTTGTCCTGGTTGAAACATTAAAATTTCAAACGCAAACAAACAAACAACTTATGTACTCTTTGAATTTCAAATAAAAACAATTGACATTTCCACATGACACATGGGTCTTGCCTGCGTTTTGGCCGCCATGGATGCGTCAATATCCATGAGAGCAGTTACGCTGTAAAGACGCATTGCCGTCGCTTTGCAAATAAATAGACTGGGCCCAACATCGAACTTCGACAAACAAAAACAGAACTGGTTGGTGGTTTCAACCCATCTGAAAAATATTAGTCAAAATGGGAATCTTCCCCAAATAGGGTTGAAATGGTGAAAATAAAATATTCGAAACCACAACCTAGACAAGTACCTTGACCATGCGACGGCCAAACCGCTTCAGCCTCAAAACCGCTTCAATGAAGATCGTGTTTCTAGTGGCGGGCATCACCACTCAAGGCTTTAGGGCTTGGAAAGGTCATGAAAGGCGCAAATCTTCCGGAACAAACGTAGCATCGTCGACTCCATGTGTTTTTCTAGGCGGGAGCCAGTGATCCGTTGAGTGCAACCGCCGTCAGGGATACAAAAAACACCTTGTGCAACTAGCTGACCAAAAACAGCTCCATGGACAACCTGATTATCCATGGAGCTGTTCTCTCCAAACGGTTCTCGTGTGAAACGCGAAACGTCGATGTAGTCGCCCGCCGTGCCGCATGTCGATACGCAATGACGTTGCACGTTCAGAACTAAGCCTTGTCCGGTCTCTAGCGGCGCCGTCCGAGGTTAAAATTGAAACCTACCACGGCGATATCGGGCTGTTGCTGTTGAAGTTGTTGCTCTTGCTGTTTGCTGTTGCTCTTGTTTGTCTTGTTGCTGTTGAAGTTCTTGCTGGTGCTGTTGTTTTTGTTTGTGTTGTTGATGCTGCTGTTTTTTTTTCTTCTCTTTCTCCTTCTTCTTCTTGTTGTTGTTGTTGTTGCTGCTGCTGTTGTTGTTGTTCTTCTTCTTCTTCTTGCTGCTGCTGCAGTTCTTTTTGTTGTTGCTGTCGTCGTTGTGGGGGTCGTCGTCGAAGGTTTGCTGTTGCCGCTCCAAAATTTACGAAACAAAAACCCTGTATCGCTGCGGTGGTAACTGCAGGCCACAGCATGTGTGGGCCCGCACTTTCGTCTGCTCAAACAAGTGATATGTTGCTCGTGAGCGTTGTCGGGAGTGTTCGCGACGTCACGGTCATATCATTCCATTGCAAAGGACGTAAATCAAGAAGTGGCTTTCAAGTTGCGACGTCTTGCTTAGAATTTCCTTTGTTATCGGGATGATTGGAAGTTGGAACAAAAAGGTATTTAAAAAAGTCAAGAAAGTCCATCAACAACCCTCAAGGAAAACACAGACAGCAATCCAAACTCACCAGTCTCACCAAGTCAAGTCAACAACATCAACCCACCCCACAAAGGACACAAACAGAAATGCAAACTCACAAGCGCCTTTGACCTTAATGATCCAACGTGATCCAACCTTCAAATGCACACATCTTACCTCCACATCCAAAAGACGTGAAGCCAAAACCATGAAAGGTTCAACACGTTTAGCCCATTTAGGCAGCTCAAGTGTTACCACAAAACACAAGTACACGAAAAAAAAGGACAGCAAGAAAACCAATCTACAACAACAAAAACTACAAACCCACATTTCTGAAGAGATTCGCCAAACGATTTTACCGCCAAGAAGGCGGTCGTCTCTTTTTCGGCGTTTTTCAACACACTTTGTTGGCGTTGGAAGCAGTTCTGGAGCTCTCCCTTGGACCGGCCTTTTTTTCGGCGCTTCTATTTGTTTGCGTAATCGTAGTTGCACCATTTCCATCCATTTCCCGGTCAAGATGGATCTGAACATTTTTTGATGGAGGTAGCTTGTTGCGGCCAGCATTTCGTTTTCGTCCGTGTTTTCTTTGTTCCCGTCGTGCTGTTTTTGATCGGCCCATTGAGCCCAGTCAACCATTCACTACACAATTGCTGTCAGAAAAACATCTCGTTCTTTCCGCATCGTATTCACGTGAACGTCAATTCCGCCCAAGTATGCGTTGTCTCAGGGTCTCATACATTTCGCCGCTTTTGTGGGTTTTCATGAGACACATTCAATTCTGGTGCTAGCATGCAGCAAAAATCAATGGAACCTGGAAACATATGTTTTTCCAGTCTTTCAACCAGTTTGAGTTTTGTCTATGTTTATCCATCTTGGGTTGTCTGAGGATGGCTTGTTTTGTTGCTTTGTTTGTTTCTTTTGACCCGAAGGTGTGCAAGATTTGAAGGGGTCAATGTCTTTCTTGAACAACCCCACGCTTTCAAACGGTTGCCGCTAAGCTTTCCGTACAGCACCGCTTTGATGGTTTTGCAAGTCGTAAGGACCTCGTTGTTTTGGTTACTCCTCACTGTTTTAAATGGCTTCCAAGGCTACTTACAAACACCTACTATCCCATGGGATCATCCAAATCTCCTTAGATCTACCAATGCAGTATCAAAGACCATACTACCAAGCGAAACTCATTCAACATTGGATTGCCCCCCTTCTTCTTGGTGGATCACTCCCACTCATTCGAAGAAAGATCGTGAAAAGGGATCGAACCTTTGGGAAAAAAACACCACCAATCATGCCTTGTATTGTTTCATCATACCAAAAATCTCATTCAGCCTTTTGGACACATGTAATAAAAGTTCAAATCAAAAGTATCCAGCATCCTTGAAACACTTTAGTGAGATTGGCCTTCTTGGCTGAGAAATATGCTACTTTGCTGACGATGGCTCCGTCACCCTAACAAGTGGACAGGCTGACATTGTAAGGGACACCAAGTTCCTTGTCGAAGAAGGGATGCACCGTCACCTGAAACGAAGGTCAGGTTACAAAGGAAACCCAGAAATGAATGGTTTTTGTTCTGACTGTCATGATGTTAACATAAATTGAAAAATTGTCACCGACCTAATTCATACTACTTATGTCTGTATGTATAATATCATGGATAAAACGTCACATAAGGATCTGTCTTCATGGATGGTTGAACACTACGGTTGGCCCTTATGTTAAGAAACCTTATTAGATAAGAAACTAGAGTCTCGAGCAGGGGCTAAGTAAATTACTGAGGCTCTGGCCCGGGAAAACGAACTTGGTTATGAATATGGAAATAAGGTTTTGAATGTGGATTGCTGGATCCCGGGGAGCTCGGCCCCTTGAAAGCACGACGAGACCCAAGACAAAAACAGAAGTGCAAGCGCCCGAGCGGTGGTGGATTCGAGCCTCTATACATAATACATACTTACAAGCCTGGATTGAAGACCGAAGCCCAGCGCCTCAGCCAGGAAGCGCAAGGCCCCTGCTTTCGGAGGGGGGCTTGCGAATATGGACAAAGAATGTGGTAGGCAAGGCCGGCCAAGGAAATTCCTACCGTGCCGCAAGAGCATTTTGCGCAAGCGGCTCCTTCAGGGGCTTGGCTGCACAGAGCGCGCGTCCCGGCTTCTTTCCTGTGGGGAATGGTGCTGTATAGCTGTTTTTGCGTACGCCTGTGAAAAAATGCAGAAAGCGACGTGTCGATTTATGCAGCGTAGCATGTGCCCCTGCAAACATGTTCCATGCGGGGATTGAGCCCGCGACCTATGGCTCATAGGACCATCGCTCTAACCACTGAGCTAATGGAACCCTGCCGCAGGGGCCGAGAACATATCCCTATAATCTAGACGTTCTCTTGGCGGAGGAGCTTTTGTAGGGTGGAAGCAGAGCGGAGGCAAAAAACCTACCGTGGCGCGGTAGGATATTGGGGCTAGCGGCTTTTCAGGAGACTTAGGCGTGAGCAGGGCACAGGCAAAAAATCCTACCGTGGCGCAGTAGGATTTTGGGGCTGGTGGCCTTTCCGGAGACCTGGCTACACAGAACGCGCTTTCNGGGCACAGGCAAAAAATTCTTACCGCGGCGTACTAGGATTCCGCTGCAAGCGGCTTCTTCAGGGGCTTGGCTGCACAGAACGCGCGCCCCGGCTTCTTTCCAGTGGCGAGGGGTGCTTTATAGCGTCTGCAGCACACGGGCACAAAAACCCATCAGAGAAGCAGGGGACAGGCAAAAAATCCTACCGCGGCGTAATAGGATTTGGGGTAAGTGGCTCTTCAGGCGGCTGACCGTCGGCAACACAATCAAAACACTAGGATTTAGAAATATGCTTTGAGAGTCTGGGCCCTGGAAAAATTTCTTAAAGGTACTCTGCCCGTTAAGAAATTTGCGAGAGTCTGGCAGCTTTGGGAAAGTTTCTTATTATAAGGTTTGACCGTAGCATAGTGTATCACCGTTCATTGGCAGGAAAAATACCACTTGAATCTACCAGGTACAGTTATTGCCTTGGTCTGGGAGTTTTATAGAACCAAGCCGTTCACCTATCACCGGAAAAAAGTCCAGGCAACAAAAAAAAACAACACTCCCTAAAAAGAACAGCGTGCCACTGCAAAAAATGATGGTTGGAAGTTGGAAAATGAAATTTCCTGTTTCTCAAGGCCAATTTTCAGGGAGGGTATATCCCAACAAACCAAACGCTTCAAAACCAAACGCACATGTAAAACAACTACGAACCCACATCCGATTTGAGTGTCTCAGAGATTTATCGGATGGGCGTCCAAATCCATAGGACTTCCATACTTCAAACAAGAACATCTCATTCTTCCGCTTCCGCATGTTGAGCAGTATTCGAAAAACTCACCAGTTCAATGGAGTGAAACCTGGTTCCCTCAGTAGGTGGTAGGTACCATATAATCCCCCAATTGGCAGTATATACCACTTATATACCACTTATATATTGCCAATTACGTGATTATATGCTACCTACCACCTATTGAGGGAACCAGGTTTAACTCCATTGATATCCTGGTTCGTTTCAGGTTCCGGGTTCATGTATCATCATTGTATCGAATGAACTTCTCCTCTAACACGTGCAACTGGGTAGTGAACTTCATCCACCCAAAAATGAACCCTACACTCCCTGAAACACTAACAGCTAGCCCCAGCCAGAAAGGCTCTATCTTTTTCACTGCACCCCCGAAAAATTTAACATACGAAAAAAAAATGGCGGCTTGAAAAACGTATCTCCGGCTTCAAATTATGGTGTCATTTTGGGTATCTAGCTGGTAAGTTTCAGGGGAGGTTTATTTAAAAAACATTAATCCATCCAGGAAGGGCCGGTTTCATTTGCATCTCAAAATTCTTAGCCCTACTGTCCTGAAAACTATAGACTATAACATATTTTCTGAACAAATGCTTGTGGGAAGAGTATGGTTTTTTGTTTGGAAATGGTCCTAGTTGGTGGATGAACCAACCCAGTCGAAAAATATGCTCGTCAAATTGGATGATTTCCCCAAGTTTCGGGACGAAAATCAGAAAATAGTTGAAATCAAAAAATAGTTGAAACCACCACCTGAGCTACGAAAAAAAACCCTTGTGACATTCCATTGAATCCTGGGTGGTTAATAGGGATCCTTATATTGGCTTATTATTTATAATCCTTCATATAACTGGGGTAGTATCATGTCATCCCTTATATAACCCAACTACAACCGGGGTTTGCACAATCACCTTTCCTTATGGAACCTAAAGGGTTGAATCTGGAAAATTCTGCAAAATCTCTCCGGTGTTTGGGTTTCCTTCGGGTTTCCATGTGGAGCCACGAAAAAAAAAACATGGGATATTTTCAATTGAATACTGGTTGTTTTTGATTGGGATCCTTATTTCATGGGCTTTTATTATAATCCCCACATAACTGGGCAGTATAATCCTCCTATAAACCGTCAACAACCAGGGTTTTTTCTCATTGCTCATGTGAAAGGATCGAATCTTACCTACCATCTCCCTCCATTTTTTCGCTTCTTCCGCCTGAGTGGTGTAGGTGGTAATGTCACCTTGGAAACATTTGTCGCTACTTGGAGGATGGGAACCCCACTGTGGATAAGTGGATAGGTTCAGGGGTAAACCAAGCCATTTCATAACTTGACCAAACCCTACTTGGGGGACGAAAACTAGAAAGCTAACCATGGTTATTAACCACTTACAAGTCATGAGATGATCCTCCAAGCAGGTATTCCTAGAATCACCTTTGCTTTGACCAACAACTTCATTTTGAAAGGTAGCTGAAATAGTCACCAAACATTTGGAGGTAATCACCTATATAAGCCGTATGTAGGGCTTATGTAACGGAACCCCCGCAAAAAATAGCCTGTAAGGTTCAGTACCTACATTTTAGGTACCTGAACATGATGGGGAAATAGAGGTATTGATACTATACCAGCAGTATGTTCAGCTGCAAGCTTTTAGTTTCCGGGAGTGTAACAAGATTTTTGCAAGGCAAATCTTTGTTTGGAGAAAAACAATCCAAACAACATACATGATTGATGGTACTGTTGATGGTTCAGAAATCCTGCACCAGTTGATATGGTAGTTTATCCCATTTATTTGCAGGGTTTCATATGTTTCATACATCCCAGGTGGTTGTTTGGAATTTCTGAACCATCAACAGTAGTAAACACATCGAACCGGAGTTTTATGATGCACATCCCATAGTTGGTGAAGGTTTTCAGGACCTTTCTCGCTAGGGCTTTATGACTCAGACTTCCCCCAAAAAAGGGCGAGTAGTGAAGTAATTTCAAACAACTTTGTGCTGAAAAAAGAACTACCAACCCAGACCCAGGCAACCAACATTTTCGATTCAAAAAACAAGTAACCATAGTAATTATCAAAGATAACTTAGATTTGCTTGAGATGCTTAGACAAAGTTTCAAAAAACAACAAGTGGTGATTTTAATCCCATGACAGAAAAGGATCAGACAAACATCACCAAAAAAACAACTCAAAGATAATGGATACCCTCCTGAAGTTTAGGCGAAGATACCCAAAATGACGCCATATTTGAAGCCGGAGCTTTCCAATGCCATTCATTTTTGGTACCTAGCTGTTAAATTTCTGATGTTGCCGGTCTCCATTTCTTTTTACACTAAACACTGGGCATCCAAACTGCTATTGCCTGGTTGTACTGCTGTGGTAGTGGTCCTGGAATGTGAGCAACGGCAACCAAAACCCAAGCACGAAATTCTGCTTAGTTCATGATGGAATTCTTGGACCTTTCGAAGACATAATCCCGAAACAAAAACAGGGAAGTACACTTTTGGCTGGACATATACCTTACTTTGTTATAATCCCAAACTGCATAAAGAACTTCATCACCTTTATCAACAACATAGACAACCAGGGTTTCAATTTCTTCTTCAAATTCTCAAGTCATAAAGATCTTCAGGTGAAGTTTCAATGAATTGTGATTCTTGTAGCAAGGGGAAACGTCCCCCTAGTTGTAAATGTGATATTTCACTCCAGCAAACCACGGGGCAATGTATGTTTCCGGGGCGATTTCAGAATCCCAATGCTATAACTGGTAGAATCCGTAAAAAGTCACCTCAAATCCAAACGCCAAACCACCTTCCCAAAAAAAGAACCGAAAGAACCAAGGTTGTTTTCACTACTCCAGTGAGTCCCTCCAACATTTCCGCTCCACTCATTCGGCCTTCGACCGGAAATGCTGACAAGAAGATGCAAGGTATCCAAAATGGCCTGGATTTTTTTTTGGGTTGTCACCACCGGTTGGGTCTTGGATTCCAGAAAAACATCCTGGAAACAGTGATTTGAATAGCAAGTGCTTGGATGTTGAAGGAACTTTGGTAGAACATTTGAAGATCAGTGGTTGAAACTATTTTTAAGTACAATCACCATTTGGTTCACCTCAACGATCATGCAAGTGGATGAAATTTTCATGATAAAACCTTGCTGGGCGTCACTCCTTTCATTGCTTACAAGACAAAACTTGCTCTCCCTGAAACTAACAGCTTGCACATGAGAAATGGTGGTTGTGAAGGCTTTGGGGCCCGGCCTATATTAGCTTCAGGTGTAATTTTTCCCGGGACTTCCAAATTTGACAATTTCTACTGGACAAATATACAAAAACCAACTCAAAGGAGCTAAGCTGATAGGATCCATGGGATAGCGATATATGAACCTACATGAGTCCACCATAAACGTCAACCATCCATGTAGGGTTTGATATACCATGCATACCATGGATCCTAGGGCTAAGGGTTTTCAACGATTACCCTTTTGGGCGTGTTGAGCTTGGATGGTGAGACCCGGATTTTTTGAGCTTCCCTCCAAGCACCGGGTCGAAGTTGAAGACCAACGTCATGAAACGCTGGAACATGATCCAATTCCCCCAAAAAAAGAAACACAATCTACATGTTAAATGTAGCTTAAATGTAGATACATCTGCGTATAATTGGTGACTGGGGGTTGAGCTCATGGTTTTTGGCAAATCGTCAAGTGATAATTCAAGCCTCCTTTCTTTGAAACAAACTATATACACTCCCTGAAGCTAACACAGCGCTTGAAAAGTAGGGGCTGAAGATGATTTTCCCATCAAACTGGCATCTTTGTCAGCTGTTAGTTTCACGGCGGGCAACTCGTGGTTCCGAACCATCCCCCAAATCTTGTAGCAAAAGGTTCGGCACTGCAAAGACGAATGTGCTCTTGTCGACTCCCATCACAGATGCGGTATATAGCCATGCATAGAATACTTTTGCGAATCTCACTGCTCGCGGAAACATTCAATGAAACTAGCGGCCAAGCCTTGTCAGCCATGAATCCGTCTTCAATCTTTGCCAATAATTTTCGGAGAAGCTGCATGCGATTGCCGAAGAATTGCAAAAAAAAATCAGCGTGCGCTTGCATCACCCAGTCTGCAAAGGGTTTCCATGGGAACCTTGCTGGGTTTGCTCCTTTCATTGCTTTTCGGCATTTTTTTTTGCAAGAAAACCGAGGTCTTTTGCTGGGACTTCAAAATGCCACGAAACCAACTCAAAGGATAGGTTTCATGGGATATCCGTAAATTTACGGACACGAAAACCATAAACGTCAACCATCCATGTAGGTTTTGATATATCATGCATACATGGATCCTATGGGTAAGGGTTCCTTAAGGATTTTCCTTTTCGGTGTGCCACGTGTAGATCGACCACCCCCAGCTTGTTTTGAGTTCATATTTGGAGAATCATCCCAGTTAGTAAGTATTAATTCAATAACCCCCATTTACAAAGCCATGTTCATGGCCATTTGGAAACGGAATAGCCCTAGCTAGAGGACGAACACTAACCACAACCACTTAGAAAAGCTGGGATGATCCTCCAAAGCAGATCATGGCTGTACGACCACCAAGCTGCTCTTGGTGCTTCACCTGGCCTCTTGGTTGTTCAACTTCGACTTCCGGGAGTTGGCCAAGTATCAAATCGAGGCTCACAAGCATCAATGATTACACCCCTGGAGATTAACATGGAACATGTCCTCATGGAGGTTTGGAAGATCATTTTCCTTTCTAAATGGGTGATTTGTAGGTTCCAGCCGTTAATCTTCCAGTGTGTATATTCAACGTTTGCTTGTCAAATTCACCTCCGTAATTCATTAAGCTACCCTTTTGAACAGCGGGTGAATCATGTATGGGTTGGGTTGACCCCATTAAAAATTGAGGCAAATCCTGATACATCATTTCTTTTCAACAAACTAACTCGTGGCTCCGAACCATCCCTATATTCAAAACAGGAACTCTTTTTGGGGGACATAAAAATAAGTATATGTATGTATATAAATATAAATACGTATACATATACTATACACATGTAGTGGTAATACATATGTATGCGACAAATCGCACACATCAATAGTAGCATTATCGGTTGCAATCTACTCTCTCTCTCTATTTTGTACAATATACTTGCAAGTAAAACATGTTTCTTGGTATTAGTATATAATCTAACTTTCTTGGTATACTTTAGTTATATATCCACCTGAAGTCTAACATAGCCCCTGAAAAGTTACCTTCCCAAAAGGAAAGTAATCTCCCAACCATCATTTTTCAGTGGCGAACCGTTAAACTTCCAGGGGTGTATTGATCCTTATTTCATGGTGTATGAAATAATCCCCAAAATAACTGGGATAGTATCATGTCATCCCCCAAACAAAAAACCCAACTACAACCAAGGGTAAAAAAATTCAGTTCTCTTTACATCACCAAAAACAATTGCCCCCCCTTCGCCCTGGCCCAACCAACCGCCCTGGCCCGAGGCCGAGGCCTGAATGCTACATATCAATCCGGTGCCCATCAGGCAATACCTGAAGGCGTCGTGTCGAGGATTTCCGTGAAGGAGGAAACATGGCGACTCAAATGGTAGGTAGCCATGTACGTATAGAAAAAAAGATGTACATATATTACAAATAAAAGGGCTTAATCATCACCATTTATCCCTTGGATATTTTTTCTTAGATTCAATCTTAAGGGTTATGCTATAAAGAGTTAGTGATATATTGGATACCTTGGATCTAACCCCGCATCCAGGATAACAGTGGCACATACACAGATTTAATTCCGGCCTACTCGTTTCTGTTATATGAAGACTGCCTGAATAGGTGGCTGTTTCTTTTTACCACCTCTTCTTGGAAGGATCAAAACTACACTGGAAAAACTACTGCCACTTATATTGTCATAGGGAAAATGGTGGTACCCTTGGGATGGTACCCTTCATAATCAACCCCATATACACCTTATATAGTGGGTATTTATTGGGTATACTCCCTTCTAAATGGCTCCTTGGCGGGCTGAAACAGCTAGGGTACCACCCAAGGGTACCAGCATTTTCCCTATGATATTGGGAGTAGTTATTTTCCGCTGATTCATATGGAGTTATACTACGTGACCCAGCCAAGCAGGCCAAACTGACTACACTCGCCTTCAGGGGATGACGTTTAAGCGTTTATTACATAATCCAAATTGGCTGCGTTTTTTCCCATGTACAACGGGAATATCACTATGTTCATAAGTTCATGGGAATCATCTATGAAAAAATGCATCTTGAGACTAACATTTATAACACATTAAAAACAAATGATTAACAGCTTCATGATTGATTATAAAGATTCAATTTGAGATGATAACCAGTTATCATAAATCATATGATGCCAAGTAACTGATTAATGATACCAACTGTTGATAAATGGTTTGTTGATACATGATTATTGCTGTTGATTAACATGATAATGATTAACATGACTTTAAATATATCGTTGTCGTTTGGGTATCATTTGGGTTCACCCAACACCCCTGTCCAACCTTCACTGATGACAGGTCGACCAACCGACCGCCAACGTAACCCCCCCCGAAATATAAGGCCTTATTGACCATAGGTTTCTTTTCATAAGGCCGGCTATTAAACCCTTATTTACTAACGGGGGTACCGTTAGTGGGGAATTGATTGATTAGCCATAAGCTAAGCCCCCGCACATGGACATGTTCTTGCAATTGTCCTTCACCTTATGCGGAACCCGCGGCAACATTGCGGTGAACCGTCCCGTCCCACCGGTTCGGCGCGAAAAAAAAACCGTCACAATTTTTCCACCTTCATTGCCGGATGGAAACCCGGGAACCAGTTGGAATGGTTCAAATAGATACCCTCTAGGGAACTAACATGTCCCGCATAGGGAAAAGGAGAATCATCGACTCAAAAGTACCTCAAAGGGAGGGGGTATCCATTCATTCATGGCTTTGCGATATCAACTGCTACAATATTTGTCTGGATCAATGGGTATATTTGTTGGTGTAACAGTACTAAACATGCAAGTTCTTGCAAAGCGCACACATGGCAAAATTCATTCCTCGAACTTCTAGAAGCTCCTCTGACATCTTGCACTGGATTTCATGAACATTTTCAAAAGTTACCATCTAACTATCATATCCAAGCCCTTTAATCTTCAACGTGCTGCAATTCAATTCCAGTCTATCAAAATTGAATAAAATTTGTGAAGCTACTCCAAGTTGTACGTACCTTTTTGATAAATGAGGGCTACATTCCCCAAGACTAACGCCTTAGTCACCTTAAATCATGTTGTTTTTTCGTTGGATGATGTTCCAGCTTGCATTTCGGGATGATCTTCAGGTGAAGCAACCCGTGTGTGTTTTTGGGGAGTTGTAAATAACATCTTGGCGGTTTCCTAAATTGGTGGGATTTCCCCCCAAATCATCCATTAAAAAATAGGGTTTTCCATTATTTTCACCCTCAATTTTGGGGGCCCACCCCTACTTTTGGAAACACCCACATATTCCCTTACATTTGTTCACCAATGGGGTTTTCTTGTCTTCAAATCTCTCTCTCCCAATCTTTTCGTGGCTTATCTTTTTTGGACCAACTCAGGTGCACACCATGTAGATGATAATACCTGGCACACGAGAAAAGGAGTCAGGGGGATGCGGGAAGGAAGGTTTCGTTGTAGTACCAACCAAAAAGAATGCACTATACATTTGCATTATATGACTGGTTGGTGGTTTCAACCCATCTGAAAAATATGATCGTCGTCGTCAAATTGGGAAAACTTCACCAAATAGTGGTGAACATAAAAAAACATTTAATTTGAAGTTTCACCACCTAGATTTGCATTACATGACAATTACAGTGTAGGGATGGTTTATGCCTTGTTAAATAGGAGTTCACATTGCCAATGAATCTCTGGATTTGTTCAATGATGACTAGGGGAGATCATAAGTGAATAGTGGCCGAGGGTTCAGAAAGATAAACCACTAAATAACCCAAGACACCCATCTGAAAAATTAAGACGGCAGTGGAAGATCACATTTTTTTGGAAGGACATACACCTCTAAGTATTCTAAGTGGTTGATTTTCCATTACTATGATAGTGAACTAAAGTGCGACATTAATAAGCCTTTAATCAACACCCATAGGATCCATGTATGGTATATTCACCTACATTTACCATAAAAATCAACCAAATGTAGGTAAATATACCATACATGGATCCTAGAGGACAGTCTCCTAGGAAAAAAAAACACAATTACCTCCAAAGACCACGCCTGCCAGCATTCCATAGAAGAAGGTAGCAATGATATCGCCTGCTACCACTTGAAGAGCCTAAGGAAAAAAACAGCGAGTGGTGTGGCTCGCGCACTTGAAGGATCACCCCAGTTAGAAAGTGGTTAGTAGCCCCCATGCATAAGCCATTTAGGCCATTTGGAAGGGGAACAACCCTTGGCTAGGGGACTTCCTAACCATGGTTATTAACCACTTACGTCCGTCATGCGACGATTCTCCAAGCATGACTGGACTGCTGTCTTCATGGTCCTTTTATACCCCCCACCTGATACATGTAAAAGGCAAAGCTTGAGGAAACAAAGTGTGAAACCTAGCCCATAGCATCCATGTATGGTACGAAAACCAACATGACACTGGAAAAAAAGGCAACTATGAAGATGTATCTCCTATTAAACATGGTGATTTTCCATTGCCATGTTAATTTTTCGGGGGAGTACCACAATTTATATATGCAGTAGATCATTCATACAAAGCCAAGTTCTTTTTGAGAGGTGTAAAGGTCTATATCAATACGTCGAAACATGTTGTACAATAGGACTTGGGGACACTTTTGAAATTAATCAATACACCCCTGGAAGTTTAACATAGCCCCTGAAAAATGACGGTTGGAAGATTACTTTCCTTTTGGGATGGTATATTTTCAGGGGCTATGTTAAACCTCCGGAGGGTACACCACTGAAAATTAACCTGGAACCTAAACATCACCCAATTGAAAAGGAAAATCATCTTCCAAACCCCCATTTTTAAGGTTAAATGTCAATTTTCCAGAGTTTATCCCTCAAAGTCAAGCCGATCATTAAAGCCGTTCAAAGTCCACTGGACCTGTTGATGAAATAAACCCTTACAAAAAAGCCCCAGCTTTCCCAGAAGAAAAAGACACATTCAACAAACACTACGTAGTCACTAGTTCGTGGTTTCAACCCATCTGAAAAATATGCAAATCAAATTTTTATCATCGTCCCACGGATCCGAGTGAACATAAAGAACGTTTCAATCCACCACCTAGAAAGTCGTCGTTCCAGTATGGTATCCAAGCAGGTCCAGCGAGGTCGCATGATTTGACAAGTATCGCCATAGAAATGAATCATACTCAGAGTGCCAAAAACCACACAAAAACAACAAAACACAAGAACAAAAACAACACAAGCTTAGGGGACTGCTTGATGCCATTGCTTGATGCCATTGCTGGAAGGTGCTGACCAAGTTTTTTGAAGACAGAGCCAAGATAGCTTGGGCGGGCTGGAAGGTTGACGACAAGTGGACCCACACCAGTTTCGAACCACAACTGAGCGGCATAGATGCTGCCATTGTATGGCACAAGGACATGTTGGCCTGGCATCTGCCTCCCAAGCCGACGTGCCACATCATGAGCTCGCTCACGTCTGTCAATTGAAGACGCTTGCTGCTCATTCACCCAAAATGTAGCTGAGAAAAGGACGGGCCCCCTTATTTCAGGGAAATCTAGGTGGATGGAATCTGAGAATTTGGCCAAAGAATATGAGCAATCAAAACAACTCTTTTAAATTTCACATCCGTTTCTACTGATTGCAAAAATCAGGCTATGTAACATGATTGTCCTCACTATCACCTGAACAATGAGACAAAACTGGTTGCAAAAGGGCAATATTGGATATTACTCCTACCCAATTGCACCCTTTTGGTCGACTTGGTCGACCCCCGAGTTTTCGCAAACTTGGCGTTCAGATAATTTTCAGAAGCAAAACAAAAAAACACGAAATTCAGACAGGTTGCCGCTGCTACAAGGGGTCAATGAAGGTGAGTTGAGCAAAATAGTGATTCTACAGTCTTTTTCCACGGTTTTCAACTTTAATGTTGAACTTGCATGCCCTATATAACCTAACTTAACTATCTTAACTACTATATCTTGCATGCACGTTTTCCCCCCACCCAGGATGCCAGCTTTTCAAGTGAAGCAGGAAAATTTTGGGATCCTCAAACCTTAAAAAATGTCATGTCATCCTGGTGGTGACCGATTAAACTGGGTGGATTTTTATCATCCCAACCTAGTTGGTGGTTTCAACCCATTTGAAAAATATGAGTCAAAATGGTAATCTTCCCCAAGTAGTGGTGAAGATAAAAAATATTTGAGTTGCCACCACCTAGCAAAATATTGAGGTACTTCCAAAATCAACGACCAACGTCGCGACCAAGAAGATCCAAGAAGCTGCAACAACAATGCACGAAGCACCCACCATCCACCTGGGCACCATTGCTGTAATTTCATGAACGACACGGCGGGTTTTGAAATAGGGTGTGGGCAATCGCCACCTATTTAACAAAAAACAAAGTCTTGCTGTAATTTGAATTGGATCATCTTCCTAAGCAAAAGAAACAGATTTGAGAAACCACCTCGAGTTTGAGGCAAAAAATCATGGCTAGTCAACCAACACAAACGTACAACCCCCGAGAAATAAGGCCTTATTAAGGCGGGGGTTGGTTGTAAGGTCTACAGTTGCAAAGGTTTGCCCCAGGATAACTCCATTCACAACGATCCTAGGGGATCCCAAGCTTGTACCACCTAGTCTTTGCTGTTTTTTACGCAAAAAAAAACCGCTGGTTGAGGTCGGCGCCAGTATTTGGCATACTTGTCCATGACAACGTCAGGGATCGGAACCTCCCTTTGAGCCTTAGTTGAGGGGCCACGGGAGTGAGTCGGGACACCGGGTGGGGCTGTTGAGGATACACTCACCTGGAACCCTAAACATCCACGAGTCAAAGGCCGGTTGTTTCAATTGGAGGATTCCAACTCTTTACCATGGAAAAATGGGTGTTTCACAATCTCCATCAAAAAAAAGGTCGCGGCTAATGATGTTTTTTGGGTTCCAGTCATTGAGGGTTCCTGTCATTGAACCCAATCGGCAGCCGGCTCCCTTTGATCCTTTTGAGATGAACTTTGATCCAGCAAAAATTCCACCAAAAACCTTTTTTTGCTCGTTGGCTGAGTTCGTGAAATACCAACATACACCCATTAAAAACACACGTGTTTTTTTTGTTGGCTGAGGTCGTTCGTTCGAAATCGACTGAATTGAACCGGTTGGAATCCATGTCCGATTGGAAGTGAGGATGAATTTTTCAACAGGATCAGGATCGTTGAAATTTCATCCAACTTCCAACCAACCGAAAATTTACCAACAACTTCCAGCGGGCTGGAGATCCGTGGGGTACCAATCTCGTCTTTAAATGGGTACCTTTGAAACCCCCAGCCACCCACACTGACTCCCAATACAGAATCCCTCAAGAAGTATTAGGGAATGGTATGGGTCCGGCAGACATGGGAAGGGGGGCCCCCAATGTGCTTGGGGGTCACTGGAAAAATCAAAAAAAAACAGTAATCAACCCAAGGGGTGCTGTAAGGGTATGAATCAAGTGATTACACCCTGGAAGATTAACGGCTGGAACATACAAATCACTTATTTAGAAAGGAAAATGATCGGAACCAAACCTTTATGATTATTTTCCATGTTAATCTTCCAGGGTGTATAAACCCAAGGTTTGCCTAAGGTAACATGTGATCATTGATGACCCATTTATCACGGGGTTCGCTGCCAAAGGTGGTCCCTTGAGCCGATCGTTTTTTCAGTAGAGGTGACATGGGGAAATGGCCGCAAATACAGTGGGTAGGTAACTGGAATTAGAATCCTTATACCTGGAGGTATAGCCTTACTTACTATATCATATCTTATAACTGGCTCCTATAAAGAATGTCCCTTGCAACTGTTTTCTTAAAACCCCCTTTTTTAGTTTGAAGTTGTATCACTCTATTAACATTTCGGAGGCTTTTGGGGGCCCACTTTCTGTGATGGAAGGACATCCACGCCTTGAAAAAAAACACTTGCATCCTGATCAAAATTTTCCGTTTTTAAAAGCAAAGCCACCATCAACGGACCCATGGGAATGACCTCAATAGCAAGTGAGCAAAAACAATTTGCAAAACCAAATGTGTGTTTGCATTTGTATTTGTACTTGTATGTGTAAATTTAAAAAATATCATATCTATTGGTCAATCTATTTATCATCTTTCTATCTGACAAATCCATCTATAGCGAACGACAAATACTTAGAACATGTTTTTGAAAAATTTCCCAGATATCATATTTTTGAGGTCTCCACACTTAGAACATTATACTTAGAACATCTATGATTCATGATATCTGGGAAATTTTTCCAAAACATGTTCTAAAGTATTTGTCGTTTTTGGAGGACCCCAATAAAAATCAGGTACCGATTTGGACCCTTCCGGAGTGAGCTTGCAATTTCCATCTTGGAAATCTCCCAAAGTTGATTGTGCTTTACAAACATGGCGTCATAGGTGAATGAAATCTAGTATCTGGTTGCTACACACTCACACTTAGAACATATATACGATGAGTTTGCTATGTTCTAAGTATTGGGGTTCTAAGTGTGAGAGTTTGCTATGTTCTAAGTGTGAGTTTTTTTTTGAAAATTTTTTTGGTTCTAAGTATTTGTCGGTCGCTATATTCAAATCTCTTCATGCATTTATCTGGTTGGTGGTTTCAACCCATCTGAAAAATATTAGTCAAATTGGACCATTTCCCCAGGTAGGGATGAAAATAAAAAATATCTGAAACCACCACCCAGCAAATCTCTTCATGCATTTTGTGCTGATTCACATCTCTCCAAGAACTCTCCGGAAAAAAACATCTGTTCAGTGTCTTCACTTCCATCTGAGCAACGTTCAAAACACATTATGACAGTCCATTATACTGGTTGGTTAATAGCGATCCTCATAATGGCTTATTATAATCCTATATAACTGTGTAGTATAATCCCCAAAAAATCCCCAAAACAACCAGTTAAAATCCCTAAATGGTGGTTATATTCCTTATATACGCTATTTCTACCCAGTCATATATAATCCCTATTAATCCTTTATAGCGGGGCGGTATTTCATAACCAGTTTTTTTTTCATTGCTCACTTCCATCTTCCTTGACACCTCAACTCGGGGCGAATCTGGGTTCCCCCGGACCATGGCGACCTCGGCAGATGAGCCACAGAAAAAAAAACGGAGTCCCTTACTTTCCATTGAATCCTGGTTGTTGAATAGGGATCCTTATTTCATGGTTTTTGAAATATACCAACAATCCTTGAAACCACCACCTGCAAGATGGGCCTTTACCTGTTTTAAGTGGAGTTATATATAACCCCCCTTTTTTAGTGGAGTTCTTGGCCCCACCTTACATCTGGTAGGTGCCCACTGTGGACACGCAGGAAAATTCATCAGTATTGGCAGCTCCGTATTGGGGGTCCAAGAATATTGAATCATAGCCACATGCCTCCTATAACTAAACAGTCTATTTTTGTTTTCCCTCCATACAACCGCTGGCTGGTGGTTTCAACCCCTTTCCAAAATATTAGTCAACATGGGAATCTTCCCCAAGTAGGGGTGAAAATAAAAATATTTGAAACCACCAACCTGACCGGATAGCTTTTTTGTAAACCTTCTGTCAAAACTCCAACTAACCAGTGTCTCACATATTTTTGCTCAGACTGGGACTCCCACTTCCGAGCGATGGGCCCAAAAACAATCGGCCACCACAGAAAACACAAGCGCGAAAGGCTTGCTTTTGACAGAGTTTCGAACTTTTTGATGTTGACTTTCAAGTTTTTGTTGATGTTTTTTTTGTGTATAGCTGCAGGTCTTCAAGTAATTCTTACTTTATATCACAGGATATTTCTGCAGAAACATCACCCATGTGGTTATAAAGGACCACCCTTTGCGGGGATGGTGGGCCGAGCTACGTTTCAACGGTTCTGGAGCCAGAAAACGCAGGAAATGCACAAATGACAACCAGGTGAGCTTGGCAAAAAAAGAAGAAACTTACCCTTGCTGAAACTAACATAGCACCTGAAAATAGGGTGTCCCAAAAGGAAAGTAGTATTCCAAGCACCATTTTTCAGGGGCTATGTCAGTTTTAGGGAGGGTATCTTGTTCCATGAAATACGATATCTGAAGTTGAAGTATGGATTTCTAGAATGGAATATTATAATCTTGATATTAGTCAGAGTAAGAGTAGTGAAACCAACAAATCTAAAATCAACAGGACTTGTTTCTCAGGTGACGTCATCCCTATCTCATCTATCTCAAACTTAGAGTGTCGGCTGTCCCTAGGTTTTCCATAAAAAAGGTTAGGATCACCATCATTGTCATTTGCACCATTGCATCCCATTTCCAACAACCCCTTCACTCTTGCCTTGGCATTATGATCTTGAAACCTCATAAAACGCTTTCCCATAAAAATACTCCCTACTTGGATGTCCCAGGAAGTTAGGATCAATGGTTAGGATCAATGGGATACAACCTACTTATAAATGGGGTATTCCTTGGGGTTATAATCCACTTACCAACCATTTACTAACTTCCAACGGGACATCCAAGTAGGAATCCTGGCTCATCTTCTGAGAATGGAATTGGACACTCCAATCACCTGACAACCACTACCGGATGCCTTCATCCCGGTCAGTAACTGGCTAATAACCATGGTTAGTGCGTCCCCTAGTTAGGGGGTTGTTCCCCTTGCACATGGCCTAAATGGCTTATAAATGGGGGGTTACTACAGTAACCACTTCCTAACTGCTGTGATCCTCCAAGTAGTAGTTGTTTTGGAGGGTGTAATCTTTCGCAATGTGCAAGGTATGCCCGAAAGCTCCTAGTTGTGAGCCTCTTTTTCAACAGAAGATTCTCGTGAAAAATCGTCAAAGATGTCACTCAGGTCTTTGCAAGATGTGAGCTTGCTACAGGGCCACCTGGAACGCTAAACCACAATTTCTTTGAAGGATGGAAAAGGTGATTTCGACCACCCATTTTCGCATGGTAAAGATTTGGAATCATCATCGAATTGATAGCAAACCATTTTAATTCCTGGATGTTTAGGCTTCCAGTTTTTTTCTTGATGTATGAAAAAAACAAAAATTCTTTGGAACCTCTACTACTTGGGTATCCCAGCCAGGAAGCTAGTAAAAGGTTCGTAAGCGGGTTGTACCCCATATAACCCAGTGATCCTAACCATTGATCCTAAATTCCTAGGACAAATTAACGCCAATTCCTTAGGTTTTTGCAATGAAAAAAGGGCCAAAAAGGTTGTAGGGTTTTTGTTGGGGATGAAATACTGCCCAGTTATGTGGGGATTTATAAAATCCTTGGAAACTCCTAGCAAACTGTAGATCATTCTCCACTCAGCAGAGACCATCTCGAGCTGAAACGATGCTTGTTGGCCCCTTCGGAGGGGGCCAAAAAATGACGGGACACGATCTCACGCACGGTTGATAGATCTGCTTGCTTCTTTCATGATAGGAAAATGGTAAGGAAAATACAGCATCACCTGGAAAACAGATGTATATCGGTCATTTTAAACACAAAAAACGGAGCATTGTATTGCTTGACTTTCCACGTGTGTTGAGGATACCAATTCTTAACGTGTTTTCTTGTGCTTCGTTCAACCGCGAAGGCTCTTCAGTTTAACTGTTGGAAATCGCATCTGGAAAATGGGGAATTTCTGCACCTCCACCTGCAGTCGTGTCGTTGCTTTTTACGATGGCAGCTCTGACTAGATTCTATTCAAATCTGACATTGCGATTGGAAGAAAAGCAGTGTTTTTTTTCAAGGGTTTCTACAAGGCTTCCATGAAAGATATATCTATACTACACGACATGATGGATATGTTATTGCCATGAATAGCTTGCTAGAGGGTAACCCCGTGTTAATATGTTGATTCGGATAAGCACATACATGCAAATACGAAACAATATGGTGGGTTATCAATTTATCAATCGTGATGTTAGATTGCAAGAGTGCAACACTTCCCCCATAGACCACGCCCCGGGCGTCAAAACAACCCACTAAAATGAAATTCAAAATCCATTCACTTACTTCCTTCCAAAACTGATTTGACAGGAGCTGCTTTGGACATAGGCGTCCCTTTTTCCACTCCATTTGGCTGCGCTCATCGGAGGTTTTCTCAAAAAGCTGTACGTATGGTACACACGAATCCAGCACCAAAAATGACCAGTGCTGACCAGTGTTGGAACAAAATGGCTAACCAAGCCATCATGAAATGAATCCAGCACCAAAAATGACAAGTTCTGAACCAGTGCTGGGAAGCCAAGCCATCATGAAATGAATCCAGCATCAAAAATGACAAGTTCTGAACCAGTGCTGGGACAAAATGGCTCACCAAGCCATCATCACCACATCATAGATTTCCACCAAGGAGGCGGTTGGGGTTTGGAGGAGGAGAAGAAAAAGTTGGGACTTGAGCAGTCCATAAAAAATCAGCATTGGGAACCTGTGCCATGTTCACACTTGTGCGTGAAAGTTCGTTTCATTCACTTACTTCCTTCCAAAACTGATTTGACAGGAGCTGCTTTGGACATAGGCGTCCCTTTTTCCACTCCATTTGGCTGCGCTCATCGGAGGTTTTCTCAAAAAGCTGTACGTATGGTACACACGAATCCAGCACCAAAAATGACCAGTGCTGACCAGTGTTGGAACAAAATGGCTAACCAAGGCATCATGAAATGAATCCAGCACCAAAAATGACAAGTTCTGAACCAGTGCTGGGAAGCCAAGCCATCATGGAATGAATCCAGCATCAAAAATGACAAGTTCTGAACCAGTGCTGGGACAAAATGGCTCACCAAGCCATCATCACCACATCATAGATTTCCACCAAGGAGGCGGTTGGGGTTTGGAGGAGGAGAAGAAAAAGTTGGGACTTGAGCAGTCCATAAAAAATCAGCATTGGGAACCTGTGCCATGTTCACACTTGTGCGTGAAAGTTCGTTTCATTCACTTACTTCCTTCCAAAACTGATTTGACAGGAGCTGCTTTGGACATAGGCGTCCCTTTTTCCACTCCATTTGGCTGCGCTCATCGGAGGTTTTCTCAAAAAGCTGTACGTATGGTACACACGAATNACTCACCCAAATTACGAGTTCTACGAAAGAAATCGGTCGCACCACCTGCGCGTAGTGAACCTAATGTATATCCAACATCCGCCAAGCCCAAGTAGGCCAAAGCTTCGGAGAACCGCTGAACCAAGGCATGCCGAGCAAAACCAAACACTGACTTATGAGGAGATCTACCACGAAGCCACCATTGAAGCCACTTCACCAACCTACTATCTT
Organism: Breviolum minutum Mf 1.05b.01; assembly: GCA_000507305.1. Lineage (NCBI taxonomy): Eukaryota > Dinophyceae > Suessiales > Symbiodiniaceae > Breviolum > Breviolum minutum. The sequence continues at coordinate 80,412 of DF239246.1, forward strand.
GACATAACACAAACTGCTCTCTCCATATACGTCGAGTCTTAGGCCGCCTGATCACTACCACAGCCCCCAAGCCCTCTCTTTCTTCTCCAGGCCCTTCAGGAAATTGAATATCACCTACATGCAAGTTAAGTATTTCTCCAGGTCGAAGGAGACATGTAAAACCCAACCACCAAGCCAGTCCAGCCGACCACCACCGATATCGACCAAGACCATCTTATACATTCCAGCCGGTACTTGGTAAGAGGGATACGGGGTTTGCTCACTTGCACCGTTCTCCAACCCTTAACCGCAGCCCAAGTATTCCTGAGAAGAGGGCCTGAAAGCCCATAAGCCTGTTGTAGCGCTAATACACCCAAAGTTGCTTGATACAATTTGAAACCCCTATCAAACGCCTCCTGCACCGCTTTAGCCAACCAACGATCAATGACTTGGGGACGCAAACCTTTGTGAAGTCGCATTCCCAGCTCCGCTACTAGAAGCCATAGCCACAAACCAGCCTCATGACGACTCTTACGATAAGCTGGGGTCAACCCAACAGATCTCAGTTTGACCATCTAGTGTAGCTAGCGCAGGCAGACGCCAACAACGAACAAAATTCTTTGGGGTAAGCACCAGCAGCTTTAGCACGAGAACCTCTCAGGGGGGGACCGTGAAGATGATCACCAGTGCACTGTCTGACCACCTCTTTGAGCCATGGGGCAGTACATACGATACGAGTAGCTTTCTTGTTAGGAAGGGCTCCATCCCGATCATCCTCATACATACACCAATGTACTACTACCGAGGAAACGCCTTGCTTACTCAACAATTGTACTGTTCGAGGTAACTGCCATGCTTTGCTGTTCTGGGGATGTTCCAAAAAGAAAAATACACCGGCACTCATACAAGCATTGATCAAGTCTAAAGCCCTGTACCATAACTTGTTGCCTAATGCCGTTTCCCAGCACGGTGGCGCAAACCAGACCCACAACACTCGCCCACTTCTTATGATTTCGTCAATGCTGTCATCAAAAACATCCCGCCCCAAAAGTATTTCAACCGGATCCAACATAGTGATGCCGGCTTCTAGATGGCTTTGGGTAAGTCGACATGAGCCAGCAAAGATTTCCCAACCACACCCAGTTGTAAGCCCCGAAAAATGTTGTTGCAACCAATCGGGCCGGCGTAAAGGTCGAGGGATCTCGGTAAAACGCGACGGATAGTCTGCTGGATTTGCATGTGTTTCCACCCAAATCAATGCTAATACTATATCACCCAAGATTTGATATGGCAAAAATCCACGAAGCAACCCATTGAGCTTGAATGAGCTTGACCGTCCTTTTCCTATGGCACCACACAACACACGGGAGTCGTTAAGAGCCACCTGTATGCAGCCAATGTTTTTCGGGTCTTTCAACATCTTCTTCAATTCAAGACGTAAAGCACGAGTTTCCTGGAGGTTGATGTGAGAGGTCTGTCTGAAATGATAACTGCTGGTAGTTTTCCAACACATTGTCCGACCCAACACACTGGCCATCTTAGACGGCTCCTTTGGAGATTGCCACTCCTTGAGAGTGCGATCTAACTCGGTTTCATCAAGTCGGACCACTTCACCTCTACTCTCACTCAGTCTCCAGAGCTCCTCCCGCAATCCTTCAGGCGCAAAAGTCCGAGCAGCCCCACCTGAAGAGGGAGTGGCATCAGTGGCCAACAAGGTGGGATGTACATCTCGACGCATCTTCCACTTTGCAAAGGCCAAATGCAACATCATGCTTCTTAGCTCGTCAATGATGAACCCTGGAAGTTTTCGCCAACCCTTCTTAGGCAGCTTTTGCACAAACTTAAAGATATGGTGCATCAATGAAAACAATTCCCGACGATACTGAAAAGCAAAGCACAAATAGCCTAAAAGCTTCTGTAAGATATGTCGTGTACAATGTCCCAGTTCAACTACCCGAAACAAGAGAAGCCAGACCTGTTGGCGGAATATTAAGGGTGCTGCTGCTGTACCCAAGATCCCATCTATCTCTGCTCCCCATGCTTTGAATTGTGTGGCCCCCCTGAACGCCTTATGCACGGCTCTCTCGAACCCAGCATGTGCATAGGCTTCCTCTGCAGCCTTCATGCTTTGCTGATCCTGGTCGAGAGGTGACGGTAAAGGGGGGATGAATGAACCATCTAGAGGTATAGGGCCACTGTGCTGACATTTCTGGCTCACCAGAAGATCGTCTAAATACACACCTTGCCACATTGCCCCTGCAGGCACCGGTTCACCATACACCAACTTCTCGGTACTGTTCAACAATCCAAATTTCATCAAAAGAGACTCATGCACTGCTTGTGCAATATCGCATGCGTTCTTATCCCCCATGCCTAAGACTCTCATACAGGCTCGGTGAGGCAGGTTGGGGTCTCCACCGGCTTCCCTAACCACATCTACTGGAATCCGTCTACCAAAAGAGTTGTAACGTGCCCAGTTGTCAGGTAAACTCAAACAGTAATAATAATTCCGCAAATCATCACCAGAGCCACGGACATATTCATTAGGCTGAAGACGCATCCGACAAAAACAAGCACCCGCAGGCAATCTAGCCCATTTGATACGATGCATTGTTGCATTCTCTGCTCTTCTATCGAAGATCAACCTATCCTCCGACTCATTCTTAGGAACACAGAACAAACCTCCTAGGAGAATGTTGCCAAAGCTATCCTTAGGGAGATCACATTCTGGAATGAGTTTCACCATGTTATGCTTAAGTAATTTTCGGACCAAACGAGCCTCCTCCTCCTCTGGTACTCTGTGACAACAATGAGGAACTTCGTCCCATTGATGTTCTGGTTTTCGCCAATCCTCCAAATTTCTCACAACCTCTGCTTTTTCTGGTGGCAGCAATGATGTAGGATCAACTGTTCCAGCATTGGAGGGAACAGCCACTCTGTCAGCAAACACCGGCAAAGCGCCGGCCAGGTTGCTGTCGGAAGCCGTGCACTCATAGCCACCTGAAGATCGAACGACCTTCGAAAAGATTTCTTCCACTGCACGCCGGCCTCCCTGGCATTGGAGTTGACCAAATATCAGATCCAAGGAGCCGAATTCAACCACCTCACCCAGAAGCCTATCAGTAAAAGTCCTGGCCAAAGTTCCAGACTGGTAGGTTCCAAGTGGCACCCACTCACTACCACGACAATCTGGGCAACCCAGCTCAATGTAGTTACACCAAGCAATAAAGGAGTTGAGGTACTGCTTGGCCCACACTGTTCTATCTAGGTCGCCACCAATTCAATTGAAACACCCTCGGAGTTCACCACTTCAGGGTATGGCAGATGGCAGGGGAAGAGCGATTTGAAAGCACTGGACCCATCCAGCAAAACACCACGAGCGCTACGAAGCCAACTGTAGTAGGCTAAAAACTTTGAATTCCGGGTGTCACCCGAACCGGCAGGATCTAACGTAGTTGGACCCTCCTCATGCAAAAATCCACTGGATGGCTGCTTCACTTTGAAGCCTTTCCTCCTCCTTCTCCTTCTTCGTCTCCGACACCACTGCTCTAAGTCTCCTTGACCCGTTTCCTCAATTTGCTCAGGCTGCTGATGTACTGCGAAACTATGGCCATCTCTTCCTTGCTTCCCCCAAACTCCCTCTTGGAGCAGGGGTCGGCGACTCCAGTGAGGAGCCAAGCTGTCTCCCAGCTTCCTTGTTGCAGAACACATTGATGGATGCTCTTCAAGTTCTGAGCCAGCTGGGCGCAGGCTGCCTCGGCTTGCCCTGCTCGGGCCAGCTCGTATGCCGCTGCCGTCATGGCAGCACATCGCTGCAAGCCCTTGTACTTGCTCCACTGGATCTGCCGCAACCAATCTCGAATGCTCCAAGCCTGGCCTTCGACAACCCCGAGCTCTTCCAGGATCTCTCTCTCGAACTCTGCTATCACCCTTTTCGGGTGTCTTTTCACCCTCTTGTGCAATTTCTGCAAAGTCACTACGGATTTCATCCCAGAGTCTTTCAAGTTCTCTACGTCGTCGTCGTCGGAGTCGTCGGACGAACCACCAAGGCTGCCCCACTCCTTTCCACGAGCTCTGGCTTTGCGACGGCTCTTTTCGCTCTTCTGCTGCTGCACCAACATGCTCATCATCATGACAGGAAGCAAGTCGCTGGGGTTCTGCCCCTGCTCCAGCCCCTTTTCTACCATGCTCATGAGCACGTCCTGCTCGGACACTGCATCCTTCTTGTCTGCCTTTGAGGAACTGGCCATACCACGAGGCTTCTGCCCTGGAGGCAGGTGACCACTTCGAAGACGGGCACCAAACTCCGGCAGTTCGTCGGAGCTCTCTCCTGACTCGTCCGACTCCTGAGCCGCTAGCACTCTCCTCAACCGACCAAAGTCCTCCTGCAGTCCCACCTTCGAAGTCTTCTTGCGAGGAACGTCCTGCGACAAGTCGCGAGGCACGTCCTGCGGCTTCTCCAGATCGCTGCTGACAAGTTCCGCTGCACCTACCTTCTTCCATGTTTCTAGACAAACTTTCAAAGTAGGCACCTTGCCTTTCTCCCACCCTACTGGACACGTAGAAGTTAGGGATTGGGGCTCCAGTCTGAGGAAAGCCAACTTCTCAGGATTATCACCTCCAGTGCTCAAAACTATCTGAGGTACCGTATTTGGCAGGGAACTAGCTTTTGAGGCCACTATCACTGAATCCTCACTAGCTTCTACAACACGACCAGTAAGCCTGGCTTTCTCACCGTTTGCACGGCGCACCACAAAATACACCTCCGTGCCAGGCTTATCCATGACGCGTCCCTCTACCCTCAGAAGAAAAAGTTGGGACTTGAGCAGTCCATAAAAAATCAGCATTGGGAACCTGTGCCATGTTCACACTTGTGCGTGAAAGTTCGTTTCATTACTCTTGGGCCAGCGTGTGTAGTTTCAATCCATCCTTCGATTTGCTCAAAATGGCTAGAAACATTTCTATCAAAAACATATTCCCCAAACAGCGACGTACTATTGTGATCCACCAAGGTTCTAAAAACAACAAAGGCAGGTAACTTCCCCCAACGTATTTTAAAAAAAACACCATCATCTGCTCCGTCAATTGTTTTTTCCTGATTTCAAACTTTTTTGGTTTTCAAGGGGGAAGGCCAACAGGAAAAATACTACCTTCCCTAAAACTAACATAGCACCTGAAAATAGACCCCTGGAAAAGGAACTTCATATTGGAAACCAATGGAAACCACCATTTTGAGGGGCTATGTTAGTTTTAGGGAGTGTAGCTGGTGGTTTCAACCCATCTGAAAAAATATGAGGCAAATTTGCATCAATAACAAATCGTTGAAGCCACGACCTAAAATACCTTGAATCAAATCCCGTCACCCTGACAGCGGGAAAACCGCTGAAAACCAACAGCTTGGTTCACCTGAACATCACCCTGATATGAAGTTCGGATAGCACCCAAAGGCTTGAGTGGTGCTCTTCATCCCGAACTATGAATAAAACACATCCAAAAAATCACCCAACAAAGCAATAAATACCAAATTATTAGATATCCACATGTTGGTGTTGTATGGTTTAGTAGTGCTTTTACATCCCATGAAATCAAATCAAGATCCAAACAAAATCAACCAAAAAACAAACATCCAACAAACACAAAAACATAACATGACATTGGAAAATCTCCATCTTCAATAGGAAATACATCTTCAAAAAAGGTGGATTGTTTAATTGTCATGTTAGTTTGCGGTGGGAGTAACGACTGGTGAACCTACACCCCCCGTGGAACCGCCATGGTGAAACGACACGGATCCCATCCACAGCCTTAGCTTCGTTTGAAGGGTTCCAGCTCCTCCGAAAAAACGGCCAGGATTTCTCCAAAGCAAAGTGGGCACCTATACTAGTGATACGTAGGTTACGTAGGGCTAATACCTCCACTTACAGGGGTGAACAAAACCACCAAAACACCTCGTTTTGAAGGGCTGTAACTCCACTTAGCCATTTGAAAGGAGGGATCAGATCGAAAACGGCTTATTTAACTTCCAACAGGAAAGCAGCCAAATCAATCCAATCCCTAATTCTTTCTTAGATCTGCGACTCTTTGATGGTTCGAAAAACGTGCCAGACACATACTATCGATATGGTGATTGTTTGTCTTTGTATGGCAGAAAGGACCAACAAACCACCAAAGTTCAGGCAAATCCACTGTTTTTCTTGTCATCTTTACGAGGATTCCTCTAATAAAACTACCTCAATACTATATGTGGCTTGCACGGATTCCTCTCAAGATCTATGTGTAATTCAATTTAAAAAAATGGTTCCAAAAAATCAGCAACAAAAAAACAAATCCAAGCCAGCCGCTAACAGCACATCTTACGACACCCAAACCCCGCCCGACCGCAAAACTCCACCTTGGGTTGCTTCAATGCACGTGGGGTGTTCTCTTCCTGCAGCATCGACCATGACAAGAGCCACGAAAAAAACACCCTCTTCGTTTCCATTGAATCCTGGTTTTGTTAATGGGGATCCTCATGAATGGCTCGTTATAATCCCCATTTTACTGGGTAGTATAACTGGTTGGTGGTTTCAACCCATCTGAAAAATATTAGTCAAATTGGATCATTTCCCCAGGTAGGAGTGAAAATAAAAAATATTTGAAACCACCACCTAGTGGTTTTGTTAATGGGGATCCTTATGAATGGCTCGTTATATCCCCATTTTACTGGGTAGTATAATCTATTACAAACAGCAAATAACCAAGGTTTTGGTCAAATGTTAAAATAAACTGCCACATATAGCAACAAAAATGATGGTTTTTCTAGTGGGAAAAGTTACTGTTGAGGACTTTCCATGTTGTCTTGGATTTTTTTCCGGTGTTGTGGAGACCCCCCATTTTCTATGTCAAAGAAAGATCAGATTTAAGATTGATCTTCAACAGACCATATTGGAACATACCTTACACAATCCTTCTCCAACTTCATTTTGGAATTGTGGCATGCCAGAACTATCCTGGTTTTTTGTTGGATTTTTTCTTAAAGAATGAAACATCTCTTCAACCCTCCCATTCCTCTTGGCATGTCAGCATCATGTTCCACACAGCATTAGGATTTTATGAGCGAAGCACGGGGCTCAAAAAACCAAGTTCCACAGAAATCCTTTTTGGAGGATGGGCCCCCACTTAGGATAAGTGGGTAGTTAAGGGAGGAGTACAAGCCATCTATAGGCCAATCCTACTTGTGTGACTTACTAACCAGTGTTATTAACCACTTCCTAAATAGGATGATTCTCCAAGTGCTGCTACTCTTTTTTCCCCTGTCATTTCAGCCTCTGTTGGCTTCCCGGTTTTTTGTTGATCTTTTCTCTGAACTTGGGCAGCAAAAGCTCAATGTTAAAATACATCTTTTCTCATCACCACATCCAGCTCATCATAATGCGTATACAGTACAAAACATCTTCCAACCCAATTTTTCGATGGGCGAACAAACAACTTTAACAAAATATGAAACCAGCAACTATACTTGTTATTTAAAAAAGTCACATTTAATATTTACCTTGGATGTTGCTTCAGCCCCTAAACAATCCGGTGTCTTTGTCAATTTCATGTCTAACAGCTTCGTGAAAAGAACCAGGATATCGCAGAAAATCACTGCCCAAGACTTCAGAGGTAAAGAAGCCTCCAACCCGACGGCGTATCGGCCGTGGAAACAGCCACGGGTGGGTCCCATGTGTCATTCATACGTACTTACCGCCAGATGTGATCCGATATCAATCACATCCCATGGCAGGTCGTGATGCGAAAACGCTGATTCGTCCTGTCTTTCCAAAAAGTCAAAGTCATTGGGATTACCTTGAGTTTCTGTATGCAACATAAAAACAACCAAGAAAATCCATGGAAATGGAAACACCAGAAAATAATGCTTGTTCATCTTATCATATCATTAAGTGGCCATGTAATCAGTTGTTAGACCTTGCGCTTAACTACCAAAACCACATCCACCGTTGTCACGACATCTGCGTGTAAAAAACGGGGGTGTCTCTTTCACTCACAACTCCCTGTCAGAATTGCAAGGGCAAAATCCTCAGGAAAAGTCCACATGGAGAGTCACAGGCGGGATGGACTTATGGTTCTGGAAAACTAACATGTCCCCTAAAAAGGGATTATTTCAATAGGAAATACATCTTCCAACCATCAATTTTCAGGGGACAGCCGTTCGTTTTGGGGGAGTGTATCTAAGGCAAATGGTCCTATAATCCTAAGCCTAAAGGTGACTTCTTGGAGGATCATCCCAGTTAGTAAGTGGTTAGTAACCCCCATGTATAAGCCATGAAACGGCCATTTGGAAGGGGAACATCCCCCTAGTTAGGGGACTTATTAACCATGGTCCATGGTTATTAACCACTTACTAACGGGGGTGATCCTCCAAGTTGGTTTGGCCATCTTTGGGAGGATTCCCTGATTCAATCGCCGATTTGAAAGTGAATGGTTTGCCAAAAAAATGGCACCAAGACTCGACATTTTCTATCAATCCATCAAAAATTGAATGGGACCTTACCAACGGACCCCTAAGGAAGTTGCTAGAGCTATTAGATTCTCAGGTTTAGGGGTCCATTCACTGAAATCCTGTTGGAGATTTCTTAGAATCAAGAGTATCCCAGATGCTCCAAAGGTAGGGAATATGAATGTGGCCCATTTTTTCACCATTCATGTCTGTACATAATCCATACATGGAGCACCTTGGTATAATTAGATTGACCGCTTTTTTTTTTCATTCATGAACATTATCTATTTCTTTTCCTCGCCCACCCTTCACCCACAAAAGCGATGGTAGAATTCTAACCTCCCAGCGAAAGGAGTGGCAACAAACATGTTCCTGAGTCTACCCTTATTACAGCGGTTTTTTTGTTGCCAACTCAAAGAATGCACATGATCAAGGGAAATCCCGAAAAATCACCGTACATGTGCCGTGAATTGTTTGAACCCCCCAAAAATGGGTGTTCTTTAATGACCACTGTTATAGGGGTATATTCCATGGCGGTATAAGGCCTGCAGGTAGCGACTTGAACATCGCATGTTCATGTCTTACTTTGTGTTGGGGGTGATCATGACTTGTCGGCAACCTCCTTGGAAATTCAACATACCCAACGACTCAGTGTGTGGTCTATTACCTATATTTGGCTGATTATTTTGGTAAATGTATCGCCTTTTTTAATTTGGGTATCTATATTGCCGTTGAACTTCAGAGGGAGGACTTTTCTATCCTCTTCCATCCCCTTCCAACCGTGCAATCAACTTGCTCAACTTGCTAGCCTACCTGGCCTACCCCCTAAAGATTGGCATAAATCTCAACCTGTTCCAACTACCCTCCCTGAAACTAGCAGCATATTTACCCCTGAAAAATAGGCCTTTTGCATCTTTTTGCCCCCAACTTCCAACTATCAACTTTCGAGGCAAACTCGCTGTGCTGTCAATTTCAGAATTTTAGGGAGGACTTTCCACTAGAATTTCCTCCTTTGAGCATCCAACCGCATCTCTCCAGGGATATTGAAATATGATATAGCCAATACATACCACTATATATAAGGTGTAGTAGTGGGGTTGATGATCAAGGGTACCATACCAACTGGCACCACCATTTTCCCTATGAATTAACGCTTCGCCAGCCAAGGGACGGTAGGTTCCACTATCTCCTGCTGCACCACAACGACTGTCGCCATCGGAATGATCGGGGCCAGACCAACCGCAATGGTGGCCATCGGTACTGGGGTCATACCTCGGCCATCGGGGTTTGCCATACTCTGGTTGGTGGTTGAACCAACCCCTTTGAAACATATGCTCGTCAAATTGGGTTCATCTTCCCCAAATTTGGGGATGAACATGCAAAATATTTGAAACCACCCACCTAGTAATCACTTGAAAGGTTGATTTTTATGGTAAATGTAGGTAAATATACCAGACCCATGGATTCTATTAGGGTTTTCATAAGGCATATTCTTTTTGTTCAAATTGGATTTTTGGTAATTTTTTACTTTACAACCCTGATGCCACGATTTCCTTGAGTTTCATCCAGGTTATCTTACAGCACGTCTTCAAAAGACATGCCCGCCCTGAAACTAACAGTTCGCCACTGAAAATCAATGGTGGAAGATGCATTTATTGCATTTCCTTTTGGGATGGCCCATTTGCAGGTGCTATGTTAGTTTCGTGGAGGGTATGGGGACAATTTTAGACAACTCAACAGATCTGGGCAAATTTCTATAATTCCTAAACCTGAATTAAGGGCATTTTGGAAGGATATTCCCTTGCAATCACCACCATTTGGGGTGACTGCGGCGGTTTGGTCCTTATAATTTTGCCCATATAGATGAATGTACAAAACAATTACACATCGGAAAACTAACATGACACCAAAAAAAAACCATTTGAAGATGTATCTCCTACTAAACATGGTGATTTTCCAGCCAGCCATGTTTAGTTTTCGGGGGGAGGAAATCTCCATAATTACTTCACCAACCATAAGCCCATAAGCTCAGATCTTGCGACTCTTTGATGGAGTTCTTCAACGCATCCAACAATACCTTCACCAGTTCTTCATAAGCCACTGGTCCCAACCGTCCCAACCCCGTTTGGTAAGTTATTTCAGCCAGTGTGGATTTATCCGAAAAGCTGTTTGATACGTGGATTTATCCGAAACATTCTACTACCACGTATCCAACTGGGGTTTGATTTTTGACTTGTAGGGTTTAAAGTTTACTGGGACGAAATAGCAACATATACAACCTATACTGTAACTTCCATCTGAGACATCCATTTTAAACTCTTTCTCCAAGATGCTTGGCACCACCTGCCTGTGTCGTTTCACAACTCTGACCCGCTTGAGATGCAACGTCCTGGAGACAACCAGCTACATGTCCCTAAGACTGACAGTTCGCCCTTGAAAATAGGCCATCCCAAAAGGAAACTAGTACCCTGTAGTAAACTTACATAGCAGTGGCATATCACCATTGTCAATAGGAAAAACATCTTCAAAGGGTCCATGTTCCATAGCTATCTTAGTTTACCAGAGTGTATTCCAACCATCCATTTTCAGGGGCGAACTGTTAGTTTACTTCATATGTCATGTGGAGATGGGTCAAGAGTCCTCGTATTGGAAGTGGTCATCCCACCCTTTCATGACGGAAATCCAAAAAAATGGGTATATATACACCTACAGAATTGGGTTCATGACCGTCCCGTACCTTAAAGATCAGTGGGAGTTAAGCATATATGGAAGGATCTATCACTTGCAGGAACTTTGCTGCTTTTTGCCCACCCGTCTGAAAAGGTATGCTCAAATCATATAGTGGATCATTTCTCCAATTTTGGAAGGTACTTCTGACACAAACATCTTTGAAACCACCAACTAATCTAGCAGCATCTAGCCATAATTCTGTTTTTCACCCACCTTTTCCGCGGAGTTCAACGCCCCAGACTCCTTGAACTCATCCTCGCTCTGCGGCCACACTTCCTCGCTACATCCCGAGCGCGAGGCGCAGGTGGTGTCGCAGTTCTGCCCAGCAGCGCCTTTCACCTCGATTCCATGGGAAGAATCTGCCCTACCCAACATGGGAATCGAAGGGTAACAAAAAATTCCCGGTTCCCATATCATACATTCAAAAACACCCATTGGATCCATGCATGGCATGCATATTTCCCTACATGTTTCCATAAAAATCAACCAAATATAGGTTCAGTAATTGAAAAGTAGATGGCACAGTCCCTACATATTGGTTATAAGGACCCTTTACTAATCTACCTTTTGGTATCTGTGCGATCTATTTTGACCAAAAAGGTAACAAAAAATAATAAAAAATATACACTACTTGGATGTCCTGTTGGAAGTTAGGATCAAAGGGTTAGGTGAATGACCTACTTATCCATGGAATATATTAGGGTTTAGGGTTGTAACGGTTATAACCCACTGATCCTAATCTTGTATCCTAACTTCCTGGGACATCCAAGTAAAAGGAGCAAACTTTCAAAAATCACCCAGCCAAATCCCAAAACTAGTTTGTGGTTTGAATCCATTTAAGAATACTGGGCAAATTGCATCATTTCCCCATTTTCCATTTAAAAAATGAAAACAGAAGAGCTAAGGCGTGTCAAAGTCACCGAAATCAAACAAAGGGTTGCTTCTATAGGTACTGACCAGCAACATTTTGTAGAGCTCGGTGGTTGTCTACCCATGGGTGTAAGGCGTATGAGCCACCCAATTGGAAAAACATTTGCTCGTCTAAAAACTGGCTAAACATCTTCACCCTCAGTTTTTAGAGGTGTTTTCACACAACATCCTTGAAAAACCAAGGACACCTGGAACCCTAAACATCCACGAGTCAAAAAGGTTGCTTCAATTAGAGGATTCCAAAAAAATACCATGGAAAAATGGGTGTTTTCACCATCTCCATCCATTAAAACATGCTTGTTTAGGGTTCCAGGTATAACCAACAACATGACCTCTTTCACTACCCAGAACCGCCTCTCTCCTTCCCATCCTTGATCTCTACTTGGAGGATCATCCCATTTACTAAGTGGCTAATAACCATGTTTAGTTTTAAGTGGCTCGATGTAGTTGTATCCTAAGCCTAAGCGCCCATCCTCCAAGTTGTTTCCATCCCTCCTGTTTTGTTCCAACTGAGGGTACCCAGGTAATGGCGCTGGTTGGCACGGCCAAAAGCAATAGGAACTTCACCTCAAACTCGGAACCGGTGAAGTTGTGAGGTCACTAAGGAATAGATGGCAGTGATGAATCCATGAGGCACGGAATTTTTCACCCTGGGGTCCCATACATTCCATGAAATACTCTTCCAAATGGCCTAAATTCATCTAAATTGTTTGTAAATGGGCGTTAGTAACCACTTATTAACTGGGCAGTGATCGAAACCCTTTTGACATTCCATTACATATACTGGTTGTTCAATAGGGATCCTTATAGTGGTTTTCCAAATAATCCACATTTGACTGTGCAGTAAAATCCCCTACATACCTTAAACAATTAGGGTTTTTCATTGCTCAAGTACTAGTTCCCAGTAAAATCTCATGACACCATGATGGCTTGGAAAAGGTCACTCCCTTTTAAACATGATCATTGTTGCAAAGTGCCCTGTCACTAAGTTATAAATGGCGTTATAACCCTTTAAGTATCTTACGTAAACTTTCTGGGGTGTAGACTTCATCAAACCAAAATCACTCAGGACAGTTTTTGAGCTCAACTGGTGCAACTGAGAAGGATTTCTCGAGCATCAAACCAAGATTAGTTGCACTCCCCCAAGAACAAATCAACGGTCTTAGATTTGCTTAAGGTGGCTGGAAAAACAAAACATATTCCCCAAATTGTGTGGTTTGTTGAATGGTGATTTGCCATGGCATAAAGTAAAACATCACCAACTAAACAAACAAAAGCATTTGCAACAAAATTTTGCCAAAATTTGAGGGAGAAAATCTCAACACCTTGGGGCTTTCGTGGGTTGTGCAAGGCATTAGTTCTCACGATAACACATTCAAACATTGAGACAGACACATCTGGCAGGAGGCCGGGCTCCAAAAAGCAACTCATCTTCAACTCCATTGATTTTCAGAGGCGAGTGGATATTTTAAGGGAGAATAACAGACCCGCAAATGGTCATTTCCTCGATTTGAATTGGAATCTAAGCCCCTGTCTGACAATTCAACCCGGCCCCTTCCAAGTTTCAACTTCACTCACTATCTTCCATGTCATTCAAGACATGGATTTGCTCGCATCATCAGGTGTGCTGCCGCTTGCGCAGCAAAGATCGTCACCATAGCTGACGACCAACGACCAACATTAACGAGGCTTGGTCCAGCACCATTGGGCAGCGAGCTGCCGGTGATAATGCACCGCGGCCTCAAGACACAGGACATCTGCGGATCGATGGTGAAGCCACAGCAACGGACCTAGGTTTCCCACTGAGAGCCATAGCTTCCGCCATTTGCTTCTCCTGCTGCAAATCCATGGCTAGATCAAAGCTCCGGAACTGGTTGTCAAACCAATCCTTGAATTGCGTTTGAAACCTTCGGAGGTACGCCACGACTTCTTGACGCAGCTTGCTGTGGTCCAAGGGCCAATCCTGCTGAAAAGCATAGGCTGACAAATAGGCAGTTTCCATCATGGGGGACATCCAACCTTTCCAGTCCGCGGCTTTCCAACCGCTGGGCACAACGTGAATGGCTCTCAGAAAAAACTAGTCCACCAAGGAATTAAAATCGATTTAAGAAGCTCTATCAGCATGACGATCACGAGGCATATATTTGAATTTCACACTTCTCGGATATAGGCAAGAACACAGGGACAACATTCGAGTTTAGACCCCAAGGGAATACCACAGTGAGAAATGAAGACACCAATCTAATTTAAGCCAATGGTAGGAACAGCAAGCACAAGCAAAGTTGGAATTCGAATTTAAGGCTTGCAGAGAGAAAATCGAATTCAAATCCATTTAAATCTAGTTTCCAGACCTGTTCCCAAAAATGGATGTGGATGGAACATGACTTTCCTTATCTTTCCTTTTCAAACCGGTGATTTTTAGATTCCATGTTAGTTTTCGGGGGTGCATCACATTTCATCAAGCTCTTGAATGCCATAAACTGTCAGGGAAACTCAAAGAAACTCCATCACTTTCTAAGATGAACTCATCAGTAAGCAGTGGCTCAAAATCAAATCAATGATTATTTCTGGTTCCCTTAATAGGTGTAGGTAGCATATAAATTGGATTTACTAACGCGGGGAGTTTCTACAAGCTCCCCCCTGCAACATCATAAAAATAGGTGGATGAAACCCATCATTTTTAGCCCCAAAAGGTTATGTTTAAAACTTCCAAAAAAGGACATTCAACGCACACCCCGACTAAACATAGCCAAATCTGTCTTCCACTAACAACTTTCTTGAGACATGATGGTGTTGATTTTAGAAATCCTGGGACCACTTGAAATTTTGAATAATCTTTTCAGCCCAGCAATTTACCGGATTTCTCTTCATCATTCATACATTGGATCTACCCCCCACCCAGCATTCGAATGAAGGTTTGTTCCAGGATTCCCTACTATCTTAAAAAAAATCTAATCCTGCAACGTGGGCCCCCTCCTATGTTGTAAATGGAATTATTTCATCCCTATAAATTGCCTTATAAATGGGTACCTGGGTTTACAACCCTACTTATAGTAGTTAAGTTATGACGCCATTTACAACTGGTGACGGGGGCATCCTGGGAATCCCGGGCGATGCGCATCATCTTGCTGCTTTTGAGGCTGTCAATGGCCAACTGGGGGCAACTTTGAGCCACAATTGGCAGCAGGTGTCCACGAGCGGCCACTGCAGTGAAGCGAATGAAATTCTGGGATTCTGGTGATTCCATGGCTTATGAAAAAGTTCCCATAGAATACGTAACCTCCGGTAAACTAACCTGGCAATGGAAAATTACCCAATTTGATGTAGAAAATACATCGACTCAAATTGTCCATCTTCCAGCCAGCTATGTTAGAAAAAACAGGAGTTTTCAGTGCCATATTTCATCCCCTACCCTCACTGTGAATTCAATGGCAATAATCGGACACTTTTTTTAGATGATGTGATGCCAATCCAGCTTCGTGAAAATTGATTTAATTTGGTGGATGTGGTACTGCTAGATCTTCCATTTTTAATAGGGTTTTCCATTATAAACCATCCATTTGGGGTACCTCTATTTTTGGAAACACTTTACACAAAGGAAGATCCAGGTATTTTCTCATCAACGATTTTTTTGTCCAACCTGAATTTCATTGCCATGGCCTCTTTCCCTCCCGATGTCCTGGAGTTCTTCCATGAACTCTTTCAGATTCTTTGTTCCCAATGGCCTCTTCCTCGGACGTGTCCGAGTTTTCGGTCCAACCCACGCGGGAGTTTGTAGGGAGAAACCGTAGGAAAAAAAAACACCTTCAAGATTCACCCCTCAGCCACGAAAAAAAAACAAACTTATGATTTTCCATTAGAATCATGGTTGTTTCATAGGGATCCTTATAATGGTTTATGAAAAATAATCCCTATATGTATATGTATATATATATATAACTGGGTGGTATAATCCCTTACATACCCTAAACAACCAGTTTTTTTTCATTGCTCACGGTGTTGGTTGCCTCGACCTGTAACTCACGGTTTGGATGATCATCCCGCAGATCCAACTTAGAATTCTTGTCACATAGCTGCTTACTGATACATACGGTTAATGTTGGGGTGACATAAAATCATAAATGTCCCTTCCATCACCCCTGCTAGAATCACAACAACTTGCAGCAGCTGCAAACTTTCCAAAATCCGACATCCCATGATTTAGGAACGGTCTCCGTGTATCTCAAATACTGCCACACTATCATTGGTATTGCTTGAACTGTTGAGTTTCAAGAAGGGTAACCCGCAAAACATCCCGGATCTTTTTTCTGGGAAGCGAGCTCACCACGGACACGGACGTTCACAGCCATCTGCTCCTCCTCATCCTTGCCTGGGGTAAACGGGTATGGGACGGTATGGGGTGTTAAATCCACCCTTCCAACCAAACAGGGAAACATGGAAAATGCCACCTTTTTAGTCAGAAAATTCTCAAGCTGCAGGGGTGTGTTTGTGTTCAAAAACGGCATCGATGAGACCCTTAAAACTTGTGGTGTTTGAAAACACATGCCTCGCAGCATCACTGCTTGATCGCTGTCCCTTCCGTTCACCAGCTAGTTTGTCTATAGTAAGTCTAGCTAGTGGTGTTCAGCCCAGTTGAAAAAACACCCGAGTCAAATTGACCATATTTTCTCAATTTTGGAGGTAATTTTGCAAACAAATGCGGCAGCAAATGATTGGCTGTTGAGAAATGGCATACGTTCTGGCATCGGCCTCCAACATCACCATTTCTTGATGAAAACTAACAGAACCACCCTCCTGGGAGCTAACATATCCCCACCCAAGGATACCCAAGGTATGTTTCAAAATGATATTTCTTTTCCCAAGGTGGGATATCTAGTCGCCATCCCAAGTTATATTTACTATTGCTTGGAGGATCAGCCCAGTTAGTAAATGGCTAGGATCACCCTCATTTATAAGCCATTTAGGATATTTGGAAGGGGTCCCACAGCCCTACTTCGGGACTAAAACTAACCATGGTTAACCACTTGCGTCCGTCCTGTGCTGATCCTTTACTCCCCATAGCCCGTCGAGGCCGGAAATTCATGGAAATTCCACTTCCAAGTCCCCATCGAATGAATTTCGGGTGTTGGGCCGTTGGTTTTTTCACATGGTTTGAAGGTGGGTAAAGGAAAAACCATCTTCAAAAGTCCCGGTATCCCTGCTATGTTTCGTAGGTTTGCATAAGATGCTTGGAGAAAAAAACAACATATTCTCCAAAATGGTGCTTTAATGTTGATGAATCCCATGGTAAAAAGTAAAGAATCACCAACTAAACAAATCCAAGCTATCCTTTTTCAACAACATCTAATTCTAGTTGGTAGTTTCAACCCATCTGAAAAATATTAGTCAAAATGGGAATCTTCCCCAATTTTAGGGGTGAAAATAGCAAATATGTGAAACCACTACCTGTTGTTCCGCGAGACTTTCCTTTTAGGTACCCATGCCTACCACCAGGATGTAGTTGAACTGGGCCACCTGAAGGTGCTGAANACCAGCATTCCCTTACTTTCCCAGTCATCTTGGTCGCTCCCTGGACCTCTACCGATCGATGCTGTATACCCCATCCCAAATGGATTCAATTCTTAGATTAGCCTTTTGGATGGTTGGAAACATGACAATTTCTTCTGCAAAGCTGGCGATTTAATGTGGATTTACCATGGGACAGACACCCTAAACAAATCGAACACATGAATGAAGATGGACACACCAAAATTGGAACGTTTGAAGTGTCATGAAGTGTCCAGGTTTCAAAACAAGTCCAGGGTGTCTCCTCCCCCCCCCCAAAAAAATTACTCTGGGCCTTTACTATAGCCATCCTCATCAAAAAGGAAGAATCATGCCTTCAATAATCCCCTTACACCTCTGAAATTTGATCCTCCCAAACATGATGAACGTATAAGGGGCCTACCACCCCCAATGCCACTTCCTTCCCCCCCCAAAAAAAACAATGCCGACAATCAAGAGATCACCATTCCCGTAACAAGGCCTAATATACGGAGAGTATGGTGTCGCATTTTTCAACAAAAACACCCCTCCAGGACTTCTCCCCGCCACTTTCTTCTTCGAAATCCCGGATCCCGGACCTGGGCTTCACGCACCTTTTTGTTGAGCGTGCCATCACCTGAGGTGCCATCATTTTGTGCAAACTTGACGAAGGGCTATAGCTGTAGCAAAGATAAATCACTGTGGGTGGATTCTAAAAAGTCATTGAGGGCTTGTGATGGCTAGACCCATATGGATGTTTCCTTAAATGGTGGTACCCCCAAATCATCCATTAAAAAATAGGGTTTTCCATTACAAACCAGCCATTTTGGGGTACCCCTATTTTTGGAAACACCCGTATAGTTATCTCATGTCAAAATCATCACAAACTAAGATGTATATATAAATAAATATATCATATATCCAACTAAAATGGTCATAGGATACTCCCAAATGAATTTCTTCAATTTGTTTTGCAATTATTATATACCCCGCAGGGTCGTTCGCGCTTCAAATTTTTATCTTCCAACTTTTTATTATCAGGGGCGAGCTGTTAGTTTCTGGGAGGGTAGGAAGTGAGAGGCTTTAGAATCAACCATGCAATGTTACAGTACCTAGATTTGCTCAAGATGGTTGGAAAAAGAAAATCTTTTCCAAAGGGTCATATAGCCATTGGCAAAGAAAACAAACAGCTAAAGATTGCTGTAAGCAAATCGAAGATACCAGTCCTGAACTTCTAAAATGTTTAGATATCTTTGGATCTTAAATATCTTTACTAAGATGTGCTTAGAACCCTGGACGTAGCTCTGAATCGCTACCTGTATGGATTTTAGGTACTCTCATTCGCAGCGCTTCGCTACGACCTCCAAATATCTGTAGATGAGCGAATCGTCGGAATCTCTACCAAGCATTTCAGGTACTAAAATGGAGGTACACACCTATATAAGCTGTATGGATATAGTTTATGCAAGGGAAACCCCAGCCCCAACCCCACCCGTTTTAGGTAAAAAAACTAATCACATCAAACAAATCCGAATGATCACATCACCCAATTTTGTAAAAAGAGGCCTTTACGAACCAACTCCTTCCTTTTTGCAGTGACACACCACGAAGCGGAATCTGAGTGCAAGACCCAAATTGACTTCAACCTCGGTTTTTCATGTTGTGATTTCGCAAGTTTTTTCAAGGTTGAAAATGTGGGTTATCTGACCCCAATCAATTATAAATTGTAAATAGGTCGTGGTTGAAATCCCTCAGCTACTAACCATTGATCCTATCTTTCTGAAAAAGTTGGATCTGAAATCTTTTTCAATCAATGACTGCCTCAACCGACCCCTTCCCCCAACATACTGGCCCTCAGAAACAAGGGTTTGCTACGGTTGATGGAAGAAATCCTGCACAATCTGGGATTTGCAAAAATCCTGTAAATAATGGGATAAGCTACTTATCAACTGGTTAGCCGGATTTCTTCCATCAACAATAGCCGGCCTCATTACTTGGATTTGCTTGTTCGATTCTTGGAAAAAGAAACAAACATATTCTCTCGGTGATGACTTACCAAAGTACAATCCGTCAAAAAATGACCGAAGAAACAAATCCAAGATGATAGCTACTGTAAATATATCATACCAATCAGTTGGTTTTTTATAACACCAACATAACTGGGTAGTGATCTCTTCATCCCATATAAACCCGGAAACAACCAAGGTTTTTTTTCTTCTTCTCCCACCTCTTGTTCTGACCAGTCAGGGGGATAGGTTGGCTGGCCATGATGGAAGAGGAAAACCGACACCGAAACTTGAGGTTCCCAGACGTGGAAGCCGCGGGTGTGCAAGGTCTCCTTGACGTATTTGGCATACCTTAGTTCCGCTAATGGTTAGTTGCTGGTTTGGGCCCCGGTGGATTGGGATTCTAGGGCCACCTCTATGTAACAATCCCTTTCACAAGGGGATGCCAGGAATCCAAACCACCAATTTACATCAACTTACCATTAACTGATCAGTTGAACCATGGAAACTTTGCTGTACATGTCCCAAAAATTTATTAACATCACAAAACAGGTAGATGATTTTGCTTTTTACCCCCCAAGTTGATGTTCAACCAAGCAATTTTTGGAGAAACCAGAACAACAGGCGTGCTCAAAAGTTTGCATAACAGAAAGAGCGCACCCAACCATTGAAGGTTCAGCATATGCCGAAGCACCAAGTACTGTAATAAGAGGATTGTTGAGCGATCCAAAATCAACCAGGAGTAACAATTTGGGCTCAGCACACCCAACATAGAATGCATAGAGTACCCGATTGGAACCAACGAGGAAAACGTATCCAATCGGCCACTTCGAACAGCGATTAGTATGTATGGTTTGCAGAAGCACACTTAGGAAGGTGCAATAGTTCGGTAGTTGCTCCCATTGTTCCACAGCATTCTTAAGAGAATTCAAGTCACTGCTGGGCATTGCCTTCTGCTTTGGCTTTAGATTCTTTCTTGGGTGGGAAGGCTGAGGAGGATTCTGAACATCAGAAACCCCACAAACATCAGCTGCTTTTTCACCACCTCCCTCATCGTCCACAACCACCAATCAGGTTATACCAGGTTTCTTCGTCACCATTTCGACTTCCGGCTGGGTCGTGCGGTGCCCCCCCAAGGGGTTCCGAGGCCAGCACCCTGCGGAATCCTGGCGGCGGCCATGTCATGTCGCCTTGGGCCTCGGTCTACTAATCACAACCCTGCTGCTAGAATTTGCACAGCTATCCAGGCCAGTGACTGTCGTAGTTAGGAATCCAGTCCTTTCATTCCCGAGGTTTCGACTCACTGGAGATCCATGTCGTCGAGCGTGGGGTGGCCCACGAACGGACGGAGGATAAGTGGTAGTCCGTTCCTTGGGCACAAGTGCTGGGAACAAAGTGGAGAGCATAGCTGCGAGGGAGCCTCAGGCTGTGGTGGTGGATCATGATCTCTACCAGTACAACAGTGTGCATTCTCAGTCCACCATTGTTGCCTCTTCTGGCCTCACAGGGCAATGAGAGAAACTTTCAGCAAAGTTAGACCTTGCTTTCTTAACTTGCCTGTCGCCCGAGATTGCACCGATGAGCCCATTGTACTTGAAAGGAAAATGCACAGGCGCTCGTAGTGCATCGAAATAGGCTTCCAATCTTGCTTGCTGAAACTGCATACACACATCCTCGTCCACTTCGAGGAAATAACAGCTACATTAAAACTATATCCCCTAGCGTTTGGAACAGGGGAACTTTTTGCATATTAATCAACTTGTCAAACTTTTTCAAAGGAAACACAATTCTTAGAGGCCACTACTGTTGATGGTTCAGACATCCCAAACCACCAGCTGGGATGGTAGTAATAAAACCCTGTAAATAATGGGATAAACTATGTACAGTATGAACTGGTGAATCCCGGATTTCTGCACCATCAACAGTATCATCATGGGAATCTAAGAGGACCCGGACCCCCCGAAAACACTGGTGGTTAATAGTCCTTTAATAAGGCCTTATTTCCTGGACCTGGAAAGTCTGGTGCAATTGAGGTCTGATCCCCTTAGATTCCCATGATATAATGAAGTATCTCGACCTTGGAGGTACTTGGAGGATCATCCCAGTTAGTAAGTAGTTAGTAACCCCCATTTATAAGCCATGAAACGGCCATTTGTCAGGGGAATAACCCCAGGATTTGGGGACGAAAACTAACCAGAATTACTAAGCACTTACAAGTCCTGGGATCCTCCAAGTAATACAAAAAGTGGGGTCCTCCTCACAACTTCTGCCTTGAATCAATGTGTCCTAATGGAAGTCAAAGACTAAACATGACGATCTTCCGCGCCAAGAACTGGTGATTGTAAATACACCCTATCTAGGTGGTATCTGAAACATATTAGTCAAATTGGATCATTTCCCCAAGTAAGGGTGAAAATAAAAGGTAGTTAAAACCACCACCTAGCTATTCTTGACCCTTTTCATAGTCTCCAATAGAATTGGCCATCGTGTTTCACCCCTGATAAATCAAATCACCAGAAGAAAAAACATGTTTTCTTTTCGCCTTTGTCTGTAAAATGATTGGAAACTATTCAAAAAATCTTCCCACCAAATAATGTTTTTTCATGAATTTGTTTATTCATCCCGGGGGATCGAATCCTGGATCAAAAATGACCTGGACAGCATTCATCCAAGTCATACGATTTAAGTCATTCATATCTTCAAAAAGGCATCACCTTATCATCTTTTTGAAAAAAGATCCAACCAAGAAACCATCAAAGAAAAAACCGCTCCCTCTGTCCCTCTTTGTCGGATTTTGTCACCAATCATCGCCCCAACATGTTTGGACTCACGTTTTTTGCAAAACACCACTCTCTCGAAACAACCCAGATACTCAAAGGCATCCTCTGATACAGGTACCACCATGCATTGCCGTGGCGAGAGCCAGAAAGGCCATTTACCACCCTTAGGAGTGATTTTGAGCTGTGAACAATTCATTGGTGGGTAATCGGCTCAGGCCAGTTGAAGATGACACTATTCAACTTGGGTCATTTCATCATGGAAGGGGTACAAAATAACAAATCTCTCACAGCTGTAAAGGGAAAAGATCCTGAACAGCTAATTAATCTGGGTAAACAAAAAAAACATCTCCAACCCCAAATCTCACATTGAAAAAGTGAATCTGCAATTCTGGTTGTGACCTCGCTGGGGACCCAGATTGCACAAAATAGACCTGGGGTAAATCTGCAAATGATACTCATCCAACCTCCAACCCACTTCTTGATTTCAAAAACAACGATTCAACGAACTGAACCCTCAGATTCCCACCCAGGATGTCAGTCACCACCAGGACTCTTACATTTCTACCGAACCTTCATTTGCCACGATTGCATCCTGGGTGGGGGGTATAGATCCAACATGTACATCTCTGAAAACAGCTGAGAGTTGAAAATCACCCTTTTATGCTATGGAAAAAAAACATTTTTCCCAAACTTCCAAGCCGTTACTTGTCACAATTGAATCACATTCTCAATCTAACCACTGGAATATGGGCCCCCCAACTGTTGATTCTAAGCATCCCACTGAGTTAAGTAGGGTTTACTTGTGGTGAAATATCAACATCTACAACTATAGGGAAACACCCTTGACTGTGGTTCAACGATCCTCTCCGAATCTACTTTATTTCATCGTCAAACAATTCTCTCTACTTCACTCCTCAACAAAAAGCACCGCACGCAACGCCGGCGATCTCCGAAACTTCGCAACTTCGCTCTTTTGTCTCTGACGCGCACTCATCAGGATCACCTGAGAAAGCAACGACGCGCACAACATCACCACTTGGATTTTACATGGGTTGGTTGGCTTTTTAAACATCCATGATTTGTAGATACATTTCCTGTTGAAAATGGAAGATTTTCCACAACAAACCACTATATAAGGGGTCATTACAATGAACTCCAATGGGTGCCTAAAAAACTCGTTCATTAACTACTTACCAAACATATTCAAACATGTACCCAAATTAGCACCCTGAAGTGAGGCCTTCCTTTGGAGAAAACGCAACTTCCCATGCCATGTTGGGGCATTTTTCAGCCACCAGGCATGGGGTTTTTGACACCTGAAATCTCCGAGCTTCGAAATTTCAAACCGAGACACACAAATCATCCCAGCAAACCCCTTCACTGTCACTGCCATCGTTCGCTGTGACTGCCGGCACGGTCACAAATGGCCTGGCTAACCCCAAGGTGGCAGGTAGCAGGACACGCAAAGCCATGGGACTGGAATATTTACCGATCCATGGATGGTTGATATTTATGGTAAATGTAGGTAAATATACCATACCATGGGAACCCAAAACCTTTCATTTTTAGGGGTTATAACCCATATATTGGGGGTTTAAAACCTTCATTTTTCATGGTTTTGGGGTCCAAAGGTACATGGATGTTATGGGATATACAGAATCTTTTCCGTACTTTGGCTGCATTACGACGACATGTATCTCACATTCCCAATTGCAAAGCACTCAGCGGTCGAACAGATGGTTTCCATCAAAAAAGNTGTGGTCCAGAATCATATAAGTGCCAGGCTTCTATTCGGCTGGGCGGCGCATGGATGTTATGGGATATACAGAATCTTTTCCGTACTTTGGCTGCATTACGACGACATGTATCTCACATTCCCAATTGCAAAGCACTCAGCGGTCGAACAGATGGTTTCCATCAAAAAAGGAAGCCTTTTGCAGCCCATCTTTTTTTTCAGAGGCTCATCATTTTAGCATCCCCAAAAATTGAACGATATATTACAGGCGAATCACTCTTCAAAATCAAACAACTGCCCCTGCAATTTACAATCAAAAACTTGTGTCTCTCTAACAATTTTGCCTCTCTTTGTTCTTCATCTCTGAAATTTAGGATTTCCCACTCCTCCCCCCCCAAAGAAAAAAACAAGAAAAGTACACAAACCTCCCTATCCCAACACATCCACCCACCACCAAACGGCCAACGGCTGGTATTTGCACCAACCAGGTTGATCCCCGGTGTGCCTGCCATCGACCTTCGGTTCCTTCGGCTTCAGCGGAACCAGCTCGGGCTCGGCAGATAGCATAGGACCACCCTCTGCCATGCACAAAGGACAAGCGCAGCAGAAACCTCGGAGAATTCGGAGTGACTTAGCACTGGTAAAAAAAAACAAAGCACTGTATGGAAAAGCTACACCCTCGAAAACTAACATGGGTTCACCTAAGAATGGATGGGCTTTTTCATAGGAAATCTCCTCTTTTTAGGGATTCAGTTTTCAGGTTCCATGTTAGTTTTCGGGGGAAGCTACCTCATTTTGATGCTACCAGGAAAGTTGGGGTACCAGGAATCCGTGGGGGATTTTTCCAGCCAGCTCTTTGTGGTGAGTGACCCATCTATGGTGAAGGTTTTCATTGACTCAAACGTGCACCAGCAATGTCGTGATGTTGAGCAAACCTTCCAAATAGAAACATAAACCTCGCAAACCCTGTTCATTGTTGATGAGACTTCGATTTTTCGGCAAATCTGACAGTTCAATCCCATATTGACCTACTCATCTACCTTAAAAATCAACCAAATGGTATATTGACCTACAAAAATATTGAAATGGATGTATCATAAACAATTTTAGCATACTGTAAATATGAAAGACAACTAAGACAACACTTAGTGGCTAAATGTAGGTAAATATACCCGGTCCCATGGATCCTATGGGAATGGACCATTACAGCATGTCATCAACCGTCGATTCCTGAAGGGTTTGTCAAGCTGCCCCAGTGCTTTAGCAACTGGTCGCGACGTTCCTGGCAGCGATTCGCAGATGTTCATAGCACCAAACAATTGATGTGATGTTGAAAAACAAATACCATCCCTGAAACTAACATAGCAATGGAACACGGAACCTTTGAAGATGTATTTCCTATCAAAAATGGGGACATTCCATTGCAGTGTTAGTTTGCCAAAGGGTATGATCATCATCATGAACCCATAGGGTACATGGCACATTTACCTCATATACCCTTAAAAAAATCCTATGTTATGATTATCATTATTGATGTAGGCAAATATCTCAAATCAAATCAACAACTGCAGTAGCTGGTGGTTGAACCAACCCATTTGGAAGAAATTCTTGCTGGTCAAATTGGATAATTTCCCCAAAGAATCGGGGTAAAATCGACAAACAATTGTTTCAAACAAAGACCTTGAAAAAAACTGGTAATAACTCAGTCACCTCTTGTTATCTAACAACTTTTAACTTCTGATGTTTCACTTCCAAACCCCCTGACATTTCTTGTATATACTTACATCACCACCATCCCACTTCCACCAAAAAACATCCGCCCAACTCCCCGATGCCCATTTTTCTCATAAAAACCCAAACCTGCACGGGTAACTTCAACCGCACAGGAAGATAAGAGATGTTGAGTTCCTGGGAAGCGCAGTTTTCTGGGATTTTCACATTTGTTTTCCTGGCATCACCTATTGTGAGTGAAAAAGGAGCCCTGCTTCATCCCCTCAAGAGTTCTGGGAAGTCATCATGTTGATGTCTTATTTTTTTGGGGACCTAAACATCCATGCAAGTGAGCACCTAGTTAGGACATTGGTTTGCAAATTTTGCAACCTATTTACGGGACTTACAACCTACTTACAAGGATGAAATACTCCATTTACTACCGATCATTTGTAAGTACCAGCAACACATCACAGTAGTTCCAAATACTTCAGTCTTGTTCACCCCTCAATTTGTAAAAAAAAACAAAATCCCATGTTTGGTGCGTATTTTTCGTGTTTTTTTCAACCACCACTAATCCCCAACTTTCGCATCATCATCCGGGGTTGGCCTCTCTGGGTTCAATAGGCTGCAAGGCAGTGATGGTATTCCTGAGCAGGAACTGCGGAACACAAGGGGCTCACACCTTGCAGGTGTCCATGTTGTAAGTATAGTTGTAACGGAGCAGAACCCAGGCGGATACGCAGTATATATATATATATATATCTCATGAATCTCTCTCCAAATTTATCTATGAACTTTATACGCATATCACAAGAACACAAATACATGTTCATATGTAACATGTGCACATGTTTCATCATTAATATCATAATTAATACCTATAAACAATTTATATCATGTCTATATAGTCTATATATATATATATATACATAGATCATGTCAATGTATACTGCAGATTCGTGCAATACCTGACGACAAGGGAACCACCGAACCTCCTGCAAACACGGCCCAAGAGTCACCACCGTCTGCTGTTGCTCATCCCAATCGAGCTGGAACTCCAAATTCGGGGCGCAGGAATGGTTCAAACGACCTTGCGAAAAGAACACCCGGAGGTGAGTTGGGGGGATGGGTATAGATATACACATTATCTATATAATACTAGTTGGTGGTTTCAACCCATTTGAAAAATATTAGTCAACTTGGATCATATCCCCAGGTAGGGGTGAAAATAAAAACCATTTGAAACCACCAACCAGAAAGATATTTCTATCATCAAACAGTTGTAAGGGGGTAAGTGCGATCGAAGCCTACGATTGCTTAGGAACCCAACCGGCAACCACAGGGATAATTCTTGCTTCCCCTTTAAAAAAATCCCTTTTTACTTGGTCAAAACTGTTTTGTTTTCAGCATCTGCTTCTTTCTCAACCTTTCACATACAGTATTCACCCCTTGCACCACAACACCTCCGTCCCATTTGAAACAACGGGAAACCACCCCCCATGACCCCCACGTTGGCCATCCGCCGCGTGGACGCTGAAACTTCGGGTGTCAAGAAACTAATTTGATCGAAAAGCACCTCGCCGGTGTCGTAACCAAAGTCACCCTCCTTGGCGGTCAGGTTGAACCTGTTGGCGTCGAGGGAGGTTTTGGGCTGGCTTTCATGCGTGGGGATTTTGAATGGTTAAATTCTAAATTATTCCTACCAAATTTGGTGGATGTTTTTTCATTAAAATCCGTGGGTTTACATGGCAAGATTTGCTTGACTAAAAGATTGATGGTCTTTTTCGAAAACCAAGGTCTCCCAAGACCAAAAAAAACGACGAAAAATCGGACCCAACTTGGAGGAACATACAAGTTGAGCCACGAAAAAAAAACCTTACTACTTTCCATTGAATCCTGGTTGGTTAATAGGGATCCTTATATTGGCTTATTAAAATCCCCATATAATTGGGTAGTATAATCCCCTATATACCCTAAACAACCACGGTTAGTAAGTGGTTAGGATCACCCCCCATGGATTAATAAGCCACAACCCCAACTGATGGGGACGAAAAGATCAACCATGGTTATTTTTTCCGCTTATGGATCCTAGGATCCTCCAAGAAACGATAACTTGGATTTGCTGGCTAGATCATGGTATATCATGGTTCTATTAGAAAGGTGGCTTGTCTCAATCCAGTCGTTGGTTTAGCCATGGAAACAAACATCCTTCCAGCTTCAAGAGGAAACACACATCAAAGATCCAAGCATTCCGTCAATCCACAGGCAAATTTTCTCATGTCAACATGGGTGTTTCCACAAATCATCCATTTCAATACGGTTTTTCATTGTAAACCATCCATTTTGGGGTACCCTTATTTTTGGAAACATCAACATACTTGGAGGATCATCACTTGGTGAACTTGGGATGAATAGCCATGCATTGGAATATGGGGCTGCGCGAAATGCCCATGATGAGATTTGCACGGTTTACTGGCCTCAAGCATCTCCCTGGGAACCCACGAACCCCACGCACCTGAAACCATTGAGTTGAATAGCCATGCGCAACTTGGCATACCTCAACTCTCATCAACTTCAATCAGTTTATGAACAGGGACTTTTCAACGACAATAACACCCATAGAATCCGCGTATGGTTTGTACACCTATATTTGGTTGATTTTGTTGTGGTAAATGTAGGTAAATATACCATACATGGATCCTATGGTACAATAACACCATCCTCAGGGCCCTTGCTTTTTGTCCCCCCTTAAACATCAGATTCTACCTTTACTTCGAGCGCTTAAAGGCGATGTTTGAAACACTCAAAAAGGGGACATATTTTCACACCAAACGATCCTTAAGTTCGATCTTCTTCCGATTGATATCCATCATCCAATGGCCACACCATTCCATCTTCTCCATTCCAGTGTACTGGTTGGTAAGATAGATAAACATGAAGGGTTCATCTTTCGCGATGTCATAATCAATCCCTTTCTACGTGGTGGTTTCAACCCACTTGGAAAACATGCGCAAGTCAAATTGGATCATTTCTCCAATCTTGGGTCAAAACCGCCTAGCTTTGCTGGCGAGTACTATGAATAATTATTGAAGGGAGGAGAATTGGCCCTGACATGGCATCAAAGGGGACCTCTTCAAACGAGCAGTGGCAACAAAACATTTCATGACTTGTCATTACCCATAGGATCCATGTCTGTCACCAATATTTACTGTAGTTGATTTTTGTGGCAAATGTAGGTAAATATACAAGTCCCATCCTTTGGGTTAGGCATCCTTTCATATCGCCTGTGATCCTCGCATCATCTCCGTATAGGGTTTACGCGGTTAGACTAAATCACCAGTCAGGGCCAACTGATCCCCCATAAAAAATATGCTCGTCAAATTTGATCATTTCCCCAATTTTCTGGATGAACATAAAAAATATATGAAGTTTCACCACCCAGGTAGGTTTATAATCTGTCAGAGTCAGGTCGTCAGGTTGGTGAATTTGACCAACAAGCAAATGGAAGAGACTGCATATCAACATATCATGAAAAATCCATGCAACTGATATATCACTTACCTTACACCTCTGGAAAAAAAAACATACTATCTGGCCAAATTAAAATATTTCACCAACCTAGGTTTCCCTGAAATAAGAGGATTTCCCTTACTAAACCACCTTTAGGGTGAGGTCGTGTGAGGTCGCTATAATTTGAACAGAACTATGGTAAATATGAGGTAAAAATACCAATCCCATGGATCCTCAAAGATCTCAAAGGGTTGATCTTCATGTCCTTGAAATTTTTGACATGGCAATGACATTGACTCCCAGTGGCTCCAAGGCAGGTAACGCTGCGCAGCTGGCTGGAAGCAACCCCAAGGCCACCATGCGTCGTAAGGGTAACGCCTTGCCGGGCGCAGGCGTAAACGGGGCCGGAGGAATGGTGGAAACTTCCCCAATGTTGGATGATCTAACCTACAAGATGGGGTTTCCGCAAAACCAAGCGTAAGAAACAAGCAAGGCCCCAAAATAACTTGACTGAAAAACAAGGTGCGATGTTTAACACCAGTGTTTCACCTATTCGTATTCGGTGATTTTTTTTTAGGGCCAAAAATTCCTGTTAATGGGCCCATCTTGCAGAGACAATGACACCCTGGTGGTGACGAGCGATGGCATCCTGGTTGGGGTACAGTACATCCAAGCAACGAGTAGGACGAGAATTTTCGAGAAAAAAATGGGAAACATATATATGTGAACTTATAAGAGACACGCAAAAAAACAACACCTTCCTACGTTCCCATTGAATCCTGGTTGCTTTATAGGGATCCTTATAATTGTTTTATCATAATCCCTATACAAAACTGCGTAGGAAATGGAGCCATCCCCCCAAAAACCGACCCAACCAACCAAATAACCAGGGGCCCTTTTCTTCGTGGTTCATCCGTGAACTTATAAGAGTTGATGGACCTTAGATATGTTTTTTTTGCCTTGAAAAATGGGACTAAATATATGAGCCACGAAAAAAACCCTGTTACTTTTCCATTGAATCCTGGTTGGTTAATAAGGATTCTTATAATGGTTTATTACAATCCCTATATAAATGGGTAGTATTTCATCCCCTATGTAACCCAACCAACCAGGTTTTTTTCATTGCTCATATTGATGGATTTGCCTTGATGAATATCTCCCATCTCAGGAAAGACATTAAGGCAATATATTAAGGTAAATATCCAATCATCAAATATATTGGTTGAACAAATGGGTCTAATATATTGTCAACCCAAACCAATATACCATCAAAGCTTAAGGGCAAATCCATCAAAATTGCCACCAATACACCCTAAAATTTAACATTTATATACTGTACCAAACATGGCCACATGTAAAGCCGGAGTCACGCTTTTCCAAACCATCATTTGGGTATCCATGTTAGTTTTCGGGGGTGTATTTGCATCAATTGTTTGGCAAATCTTGCCACTGGCCACCAACATAAAATACACTCATCCTTGAAATCAAAGGGCCCCTGGTAATGAATGCTGTATATAGCGAATGGCAAACTGCCCAGTTATGGGTGATTTTAGTAAGCCATGAAATGACAGGATCCCGATGAAACAATCGTCCATGTCATGTCACACAATGGGCCCCTACCAGGTATAAATGAAGTTATACTGTAATAACCCCTATTTAATTGGTCTCTTGAGAATAAAACACCTTCATATTTCATGAAATCTTAGCAAGTTATTATGTTAGGTGGATTTTTGGGCGGATTCCCTTACTAAACCATCATTGGTGACCTCGGCTGAGGTCGCTATAATTTGACCAGCATAATGCACCTTACGCAAATCCAAGATGATAGGTAAATATTCCATACCAGTCAGGTGATTGATGATATTCCACTGGGTAGTGAACTTCGTCCTCTATAAACCCTAAACCACTCAGGGGCCATTTTTCATTGCTCAAAACCCTGGGGATGAATGCTGCTAATATAGGGGTTATTATACTACGTACGCAGTTATATTGGGGATTATTTCATAGGCCATGAAATAAGGATCCCCCATGAACTAATCAGTACTATTCATGGGAACCTAAGGGTACCCCCCCAATGCCACCTCCCCCAAGAAATAAGGCCTTATTAAAGGACTATTAACCACTGGTTTCCCTTAAGAATGCCTTATTAAGGGCCTTATTTTTTTTGGGGGGGGTGAGTGGCATTCCAGGGGGGTAGCCTTAGATTCCCATGAAGAATGGAAATGTCAGGTATTCAACTTTCTTCTACTTCTTCTCCCGGACCTCTTGTTTTGCCAGGCGTGGATTTTTTCGAAGTGCTTCAGCATCACCATGGCACTTCTGTTGCAAAAATGCCTAGTGCCGTTCCATGGGACTTCCACGGATTTTTGTTTTTTGAAGTTTTTTGTAAGCAAAACTTTAGGTACCCCAAAACGGAGTCCTCAAAATGGACATGTTCAATCCCGTCATGTGATAAATCCCGTGGCAGAAACGATCAAACCAAAATGACCTTGAATTCATAGATGAAAACCGGATGACATTTGGTTTCTCAAAGGAACCCTTGTTTTTGTTCCTTCCCGAGCTATGGTATGCCACCCAATACTAGAGGTCCTTGGAGAGTACTTAGCCTATCTGAATCTGGAGTAGTGGCAACAAAAAAAACCCTTGTAACATTCCATGAACTTTGGATGTGGTTGATAAGGGTTCCACAAAAGTTTGCTTGGCATTTCGCATGACAAAACACACAAATGAATCAAACTCAACAAATCACATGGGCAACTTACACTCCAGAAATTCAACAGCTTCGCTCATAAAAAATGGATGCTTTGATTCAAGAGACATCCGGTCTTCCTTGTTTCAGGGCCGAATCCTCTTCACTATTTTGCGGCCCAATGCACGCTATTCCACTTGAAGGATGTTATTCCCAAGCCCTGAACATAGACATGTGGAGAAGGACATTCCTATTGGAAACCACCATTTTTAGGGGCATTTTTTGGGGCTATGTTGGTTTTAGGGAGGGTAGTCGATCCTTCTTTAGTGGCGATATTCATCCCATGGAATCATCTTTCCCATCCAACAAAACACCGCACCAAAAAAACAACAAATCCAAGTCAGTCATAAAATCCCTACCTTCCACATGGTGATTTACTGATTTGATGTCAATTTTCATTCACTTTCCCCTTTAAACAACTGTTTTTTGGTATCTTTCATCCACCCTGCCCAAAACAAACATGTTGACTTGGCTCCCCCCGCCCCTTCCAGTTGTCCATGTGTTTCGCCGTTTGGGTGTCCCCTGGCCTTACATCCAGCCACGCCCAAATCCCTCAAGGCCACTAAGGCACCGAGATGGGCCTTTGGCGGCCAGGAGCTTCCCCATGGACCTAGCGCCTTATGTTTCCGAGTTGGTGGTTTCAACCCATCCATCTGATAAAATATGCTCGTCAACATGGAAATGTTCCCCAAAAATAGGGATGAAAATAAAAACTGTTTGAGTTGCCACCACCTAGTTTCTTTGTTACTCTTAGAAGCAACATCTGCCCTGGGTTGGGTTTTTGGAAAATAACAAATCTTTTGTTGGATGCTTCCATCCGACATCTCATGATTTACCATAGGGAAACCAACAACCAGGGACCCCTAATGGCTGCCATTGCTCAGACCTGATGGAATGGAACTTGTAAGGCGAAATTTCCCTAATCTTCCCTACGTTGTCCCAGGAAAACCACCCACACCTTCTATCCCTTAGGAAATCTTTCATATAAAGGCCCTGGCCATTGAATCGTCTTCCTGTTCACATCTAACACATATGCTTTTCTGTAACTTAAGGCTCTACGGTTTGGTCGGCGTTTACCAAACGTTGGCCCAGATCCATATCACTATCACAGGTGAAAATGGATTACAATACCCATATACTCGTATAAACTCATATATACTCCATGGGACTGGACTATTTACCTACACTTACCGTAAATTTAAGCCAAATCTTGGTAAATATTCCATACATGGAGTATATGGGATATGACACCAACCCAAAACAGAGCACTTTTTTAAATCCTTTATAATTAGAATCCATAGTATATCTACCTACCTACATTTACTACAAAAATCAACGAGAATCCATGGTTTTATTCATTTTATTACACCAATTTCCAGATACAATTTTTTGAGACGTTTCTCCACGTTCGCAACACTGGGTTATATTTCATCACCCCCGCCGTTGCTCAACTTGGATTGCTTTTCTGAGCAAAGTGTTTTCTTTTTTGGATCCGGATTCTACCATGGGCGACCTAGTATCACCAGTTGCTACAAGATGGGCCCTTACCAGTCATAAGAGGGGTTATACCTCTACTTATAGGGGCAATAACCTCAGTTACCTATTTACAACGCATCACTAACTAGTACTGGTACGTGGAGGATCATCCCAGTTAGTAAGTATAGTTAGGATCACCCCCATTTGGAAGTCATGGAAAGGCCATTTGCTTAGAGGACTTACGATCACCATGGTCATTAACCACTTACAAGTCCTGGGATGATCCTCCAAGTAGAGACTACGAATCATCACTTTGTCATAGGAAAAATGGTAGTACCCTTAAAAAGGTACCCTTAATTATCAACCCCATTGATACGTACACCTTATATCACGTGGGTATTTTATTTTGTCCCAAACCCCCATGGCAATGAAAATTCACCATTTGCTGACTTGTGTGGCTGACTTGTTAAGCTTCCCATTTTTGTTCCCCCATCACTCATGTCATGGAACCACACCTGTGGCGTCACATCCGCGCTCAAGCGCCGCGACTGCAATTCGGCCAGCCTTGGGTGAAACCGGAAGTCTTGGGAGGATACATGTGCGTTGATGCTGGAAGAAAAACTGGCGAAACCTGTTTAAATATAGACATATATTGAGAAAAAATAGGAGAAACATATCATATCATTTCAAAAATATGTATATTGTATCTATTTAATTGTTTCATATGATAATTATGATAATTATATAGCCCGTTTTAAAGTAACTGGATAATTCACATCTCCCTGAAACTAACAACTTGCCCCTGAAAATTAATGGTTGGAACATGAGATTTCCTTTTTGGGTCAAAAGACCTATTTTCAGGGATGATGTTTGTTTCAAGGATATTTACCAAATAAGCTGTGGTAAACTGATAGGATGGTTACCAAATCAACCCTGTTAACTGGATGTTTATTCATCAGCAAAATACATGATTATCGGATCACATCCACGTTTTTTTACGACCACTTCCAGGCAGGGACATCTTAGTACATATGAGTACGTTCCATTATGGTTGTTTAATAGTAGGGATCCTTATACATGTTTATTATAAGCCCCATACATAGCTGTGTAGTATAATTTCCTATATGCCCTAAACAACCAGGGTTTTTTCCTTTCTCATATGAGATTGCCAAGATTCATTACATGTGTCAGCATTGCAAGATTACTGGAGTGTTGCTACTAGTGGAATGTTGTGATTCAACATTTCTCTGCTTCATGATAACATGGATCTACACCCCCTAACCAGCAATACCAGTAACAGCAGACAAAAGTGAAGGTTTAGTCCCTGTTTTGCTACTTAAACATGTAAAAATCCTGGTGGTGTCTGGCATGCTGTGTGTGTAGGTGGGCTGAACCCAAATAATAATACCAAAGCAACAAGGCTCGATAGAGCTCACTGTTCGGGTTCTTTGGCGTATCCACCGCGCTAACGAAGATGGCCGGCTCGCAAAACCTCCCGCCAAAAACGGTCGTTTGAAATGGATTGGAAAGGGTGGACACCCCCGTCGTTTTCCCACTTAGTCATCACCAGGGAAGCCATATTCATTTACATCCAGTGCTTATGGCATATTTGTAAACAAGCATGAAAACACGAAAAAAAGGGTCCGAAAGTGTAAAGTGTCGTCTTCCAATCAACAAGTTTCAAGGCGATTTGTCCACATTCTTTGGAGTGTAGCTATACTGACTAGTACTAAACCAGAGTGACATACCCAAAATAGCCATCTGGTTGGTGGTTTCAACCCCGTTGAAAAATATTACTCAAAATGGGAATCTTCCCCAAGTATGGATGAACATATCTTTTTTGGAAACCATCAACCAGCCATAGTTTGACAAAAGAAATACCCGAATCCTGTCACAACTAGAGTTCTCAATCCCCCAACTCATAGTTTTACACCCCTGAAAAACAACCATGTCCCCTAGAAAGGGACCATTCCAAAAGAAAAGGATCGTCTCCCAACCACTAATTTTCAGGGGACATGTTAGTTTTCGGGGGGACTAGATGTGTCTATGAAGGCCCACCAGATGGGCCCCTTACTAGTTATAGATGGCAATGATTACCACCATAGACGGCCGAAAGTAAATGGTTTAACTGAGGTTTTTTCACCCCTATAAGTGGAGCTACACTCCGGTAAACTAATATAGAAATGCAAAATGGGATTATTTGAAGATGTATTTCCTACATACCCCATAGGATCCATGGGACTGGTATATTCACCTACATGAAAACCATAAAAATCAACCCAATGTAGGTAAATATACCAGTCCCATGAATCCTATGGCTACTAGCAACGTGTGGATTTTCCATTGAACTGTTAGTTTACCGGAGAGTATAACCCCACTTCCAATTGATTTTTGAGTCCATTTTGAAGAAATAGCCGGCCTCATGCAAGGATTATCAATCAGCATCATCCCCTCATCATCCCCGCTAATAAGGCCCAAGTCATAGTTTTACATGCACTAGAATTTTCTGAATGGCAACAAAATCCCTAGGAACATCCCTATGAATGGCCCAAAATGGCCTCATAAATGGTATACGGTTATGTGTAATTCTATATAACCCCTATAAAAATGGAGTTATGGGGTCGCCCCTACTTCAAAACCGTGTTTTTTTGGCTCCCATCTTGCATGCAGCAGATTTCGCCCAAGGCACACGACATCCTTCGTCGCGAAGGCTCGGGTAGCAAAAGCCGCCACGCCGCAACCAGGCACGTGACGTGCCACGACGCCCGGGGAGATCTGGGCCATCAGCGGATCAACTGTATTACCACGTGGGATATATATATATATTATAGATTATATAAACCTGTCGTTTTAAGTGGAATGAACTACCAACCTTAACTGGTGCGTTCACCCAAGATTTCTGAACCAACAACAGTATGTTTAAACTGACATCTCGATCTGTGTGCTGATCGAAACCTGGGGAGTAGCTTGGTTCATCGCTCCTTATTCTCAAGGGATCTTAGATACCCCCCAGCTCAGTTATTCACTCCCTTCCAAGCACCAGGTAAGGAGTGCCTGTTATATGATATAAAATTATATATCCTTCCATGTATCCGATCATCCTATCTACAAAAACTGCTCCTTTCATCACCATTCATCGCCGCCAGTTTAGCAGGAGCTCTCGCAACTTTATATCCCATATCATAGCGTCCATGTATGGCATAGAGTTACCTACATTTGGTTGATTCGAATGGTAAATTTCAACAAATGAGCTACGCAAAAAAACCCTCCTACTTTCCCATTGAATCCTGGTTGGTTTATAGGGATCCTTATATTGGCTTATCAAAATCCCCATATAATTGGGTAGTAATAATCCCCTATACAACCCAAACAACCAGAGGCACATAATACCAGTTCCATGGATCCAATGGGATATAATGAACTCTCCCTAAACACTGCCCCAGATGCACCCAGTGAATCGTAAAGGTTAATTGATAGATTTAGCTTCCTGAAACTAACATAGCACTTGAATTAAAAATGCCATCCCCAAATGAAACTAGTCTTCCAACTACCCATTTTCAGGTTCCATGCTAGTTTTTGGGCTGTAGATTTGTTATGATCCTCTTTGGGGTGGTTTCAAGTCACGCTCGTTGCTTCCCATTCAACATCTTGCCTCCCATTCACCATCTGCATCAGCCATGGTAGGCTGCACATCATGAACCGAAGCTTAAGTGTGTTATCTTAATTGCTTTGAAGGGTCTCTTAGAGGATCATCCATGACTTGTAATTAAGTCTCCGTGGTTAGTTTTTCGTCCCCTAAGTAGGATGTTTGTCCAGGTATCACGGGCTTAAAACACCCTCAACAAATCATTTCCTAAGTGGAGATATCCTCCAAGAAGAAGCCTCCCCCCACCACATCCACAATGGAACATTGGTGCATTTCTCCAACTTAAGATGCAAAAACGCATCTAAATCCAGTTCGGTAGGTTTCTTTTTACTCCCCAAACACTATAGTTCACAGTGGCTAATGGAGGTTAAACACATGGTCCCCTAATATAGAAAGGTGATGTTGTTTTGCACGTTTTTTCCGGGAGTTAGGATGAGACTTAAACCCTTCCAAACATGAAGTCCCCAACACAAAAATCTGCCACAAAAAAACATGAAGAATCCAGCCATGATCCTTAAATAGTCAAACAATTTTAAAGCTCACCAATAAGGTATAAAACACACATCACATGGTACCTAGCTACTTGTTGCAAAACATATCTTAAGCTTTTACTATGACATCAACATGTTCCTCATTCAAAATTTACTCACGTTACAGGTGTCACTACATTACCAACCCAAACAATATAAAGAGGAAATCCGTGAAATTTACCTCACATTTGCATTGTTTGATCCCCGCCAACATGGGCGTTCTTTGATGATCCCGGTATTTTATGAAGCTTGAACCCAAACAAAAAACACACCGAAGGGCAGGTCCATGACAAGCCAGTCTATCCACTCCAAACACCCACGTCCATCACTGATGCGGTCAGGACGTTTTCATGTTTTCCAGGACCAAAAAGTCTTGAGTGATCAAGGCCAAATCATTCGTGATCTATTGCTCCACGGTGGCTTCATGTTAACTGTGAGCAACATATCCTATGATTTTCAAACACAATTTGAAAGGAAATACCTAGTTCGTGGGTGTTTTGTGATACATGTGAAAAATATCTTCAACAAATAGAGTTTATCAATTCCCCAATTTTCAGTGGGTAGGACTGGCCAAAAAATCCTTGTTCAACCAGCACCCAATGGAAGTCCAAGAGCAAACACGACTTACAATGTCTGACCATGAAATCAAACCTTCAACCCCTAGTATCACCATGTAAAAAAACATAATGTAACCATGTCACCATGCAACCGTGTCGTCATTAAACCTTCACTGGCTAGATGGGGTTTCAAATTTTCCCCTCTAGGAGTCTTCCATCTAGAGAAATTCTCACACTTGCTGTACTTGGGCCATTTACTTTCAAAAAAAATAGCTAGTTGGTGGTTGAACCGACCCACTTGAAAAATATGTTCGTCAAAATGGGTTCATCTTCCCCAGGTAAAGGATGAACATATAAAATATTTGAATTGCCACCACCCAGATTTAGCCACTTAAAAACGCACGCCTTTCCTGTCTTGGCTGAGCACCCCCTACAAAATGTTCACCTCGGCGATTCGGAACGGGAAAAATGGTGGAAAAGGGCGCCTTGGGATGGGGTTTACCCTTAAAAATCAACCCCATATACACGTGGGTATTTATTGTGTATATCTCAAGGGTACCAGGATTTTTCTTATGATGAGTATCTGAGTAAATATTTCCAGCCCCAAAATGGTGATTTTTTTGTGGTGATGTTCATCCCACGGGATCAAATCCGAACAAATCATCTTTAA
This sequence comes from Breviolum minutum Mf 1.05b.01, assembly GCA_000507305.1. Lineage (NCBI taxonomy): Eukaryota > Dinophyceae > Suessiales > Symbiodiniaceae > Breviolum > Breviolum minutum. The sequence goes on from DF239246.1 coordinate 119,425, forward strand.
AACAAAACTGAAAACTGAAATCCAAATCATACGATTCCTACCTTCAAAATGGTGGCAATTTTCATGGTGATTTTCATTTACATCCCCTGCATGCGGCATCAACGGAAAAGCATTGTCAGCAAACCATGGCGCCAATTGAAGTGCCAAAGTAGTAGTCCCTAAATTCAGTGATTGTACTTGGTACACTTGGATGTCCTTGGACGGAAGTTAGGAAATGGTTTCATAGTAAACGGGTTATAACCTATTAAAAATGGGGTATATTGGGGTTATAACCCATTTACTAACCATTTCGTAACTTGCTGGGTGGCCAAGTAGTGCAAATGCTTATTTTTCGCACCGGTTCTTGACTTGAAAGTGTATCCGTCCTCTGCAATTTCAAAGCATTCCTCAACATACTTGTGCCTGCGCATTCTTTGAACACGGTAGCCATGTTTCAGCACATCTTGCAGCCACTGGGAATGCGCTCCAAGCGAAGCTTGCGTAGACTTCACGCAAATATAAGGTGTATCAACTGCAAGGAAGATATCGTCTTTCTTCAAACGAAGAACTTCGGAGGCTCGCAGCCCAAACCTGTATGAAAAGTCGAAGACAGCCGCTATACGGGGACCACATTTGGTCCCCACAAATTTCACCCATTCTGTCCACATTTCATTGTCAAAGAGGTCCTCCTTTGCAGCTTTCGCTTCCTTTCCACCACCACCATGCCTTTATTCCTCTTTTGTGGCTTTTGTGGCTTCCTTCCCACCATGCCTTTCTTCATCCTTTGTGGCATCCTTCTCACCATGGCTTTGATGGTGCGGAGATTTGTTATTTCACTGTGTTTTTTTTACAACCAGTCAATGGTGATTTAGCACCAAGGCACTATTACGACTACTACTACTATATTCCCACAGGGGAGGGCACCATGACCATTGGGTGCAGGGTGGGGGGGGCCCACGGGCCTGTACCATATATATACATTTCAAAAACCTGTATGCCATCCCTTTAAACAGCTTGGTTTACACGGACACCTGTCATGATTGTCATGGCTTACTTTAATCACCAATATAACTGGGTAGTAAAATCCCCCTAAAATCACCAAAAAGACCAGTTAAAATCCCTAAATGGTGGTTGTATTCCTTATACACACTATTTCTACCCAGTTATATAATCCCACTATATCTAAAACTATCAATCAAGATTCTGAACTTTGCTCAGTTAACGCTGGTATTGGGTTCGATCAGAACGGGTTATTGCCTTCCATTGCAGGTCCATCACCCAACAAAAACACCAATCCCAGTATGGTGAATTACCAAACAAGGGTTATAATTCGTACAGATTCGTACATGTAACTGGATATAACCAATCCTCCATATCAAACCAACGCCCTTTTGAACTCTCCGTTTTGTGTCTCGGCATACCCGACACAAGACACCGGTCATCCTTTCGACCGAGCCCAAAATGGCTCGATGCAAAATCACCGGACGATCGTAGCCCGCAGGCAAGTCGCCCTCCTGATGGCGTAGCCAGCGTGCCGTTGATGGAAGGCCTTCTTCAGGTTGAGTTGTGGGATTCTTAAGTCAAAGGGAAATGTACCCAAAATATTACCCCATATTGCCCTTTACAACTATTATATAATTCCGTATATTGCTGGATGTTGGTACATCCATTTTCCATCTGATTAAGGTGGATACCCCAATCTTACCTATTTGTATACCCTATTCTTTCCCAAGAACCTCTTTAAACTTGCCAAGTTACCCCCCTTCTCTCCCTGAAAAATCCCATGATGCCATGGAAGGGTAACAAATCAAGCATCTGATAAGATGTATACATCCCCGAAAATTAACATAGAACCTGAAACTATGGTTTGGAATCCTTTGGAAGATGATTTTCCTCTTCCAGGGGGGCCCGTATTCTCAGGTTCCAGCCGTTCATCTTCCGGGGAGGTATTTGGAAGTTAGATAAGTTATATAGTAAAACTTAAAGGATCAAGCCTGGAAGGGTTGGGGTTGTAGGGGAAGGGTAGCCTTAGATTCCCAATTATCATCAGATCAATTATTGAGATTTGATTAAAATGTCTTGAACAAGTTCAAAACAAGTTCTCCCAAATGGTGGGTTTAATGGGGATGAATCCCATGGTAGAATCCGTAAAAGAATCACCAACTAAACAAATCCAAGTGATTCGGCGGTAGCTAAATGTACCTGAAAGTGACCAGTGTCTTCTGGTTGTCCGGGCATAAGAGGTTGAATGATCCCCAGGTTCACGTTTCATAGAGTTGAGTGTCCCAAAAATGTCACAAGAGTGAAGATTTTCCTACTGTTGATGGTTCAGAAATCCCAAACAACCATGGTCTAGGATGGTAGTAAAACCCCGCAAATAATGGGACAAGCATGGGAAAAATACCTACAGTATCAACTGGTGAACGCCGTATTTCTGAACCATCAACAGTATCATGCATGTAATATCATGTAATTGAATCTGGATGTGCCCTAGAAGTAAATGTTTGATGAAGGTTTACTAGCCACCATTGTCCCTGAATACCGGAGGCAGCACAAAGAATATCCATGATGAATTGAGTAACAGCATGACGATCACAACCTCCCCTAGATGGTGATACAAAAAATACTCTGGAAGGCCAAAGCCAAACAAAAAAAATGTTTTTGGGACCATCTATGTTAAGGGGCAACAAAGGGTCTTTGGACTTCCTTGTTATATATCAAGCAAAGTCATCCTGTCAGGACTTCTAGCCACATTTCAAATCCCAAATCCTTGCCCTTTCATTGAGGCAAACCCTGCAAGGCTCAAACGTGTTCTCTTACCACCAGAATTTTATCTAACTTTGAATCATTTCGCGTGAAAAAGATGGGCCATCTTCAGCTACTCATTTAAGCTCATCACTACTCATCACTAAATAAGCAAACCCAGGCAGGACTCACCCACCAACTCCCTATCTTCCAGAAATTCAAGGCAAAACTTCTTCCAGTGGTCTAAGAGAACCCCAACATACCCCTGTTTCGCATACCCCAGGCCTCCCCACCCTCAAATGAAAGGAATTCCGAACCATAAACTGTTGGTTCTGGGTCTGAGGTATGTTCCAGGGGTATGTTGGAAAATTCCAAAAGTTGCCAACTTTGGATTTCCACCAATCCAAACCTAGATTTGCTCTTTCGGTGATTGGAAACTCCCAAATGTTCTTTTTTGAAAAATGGTGATGAACCCCATGGTATCGAATCCGTAAAAAACTCACCCAACAAAAACAAATCCAAGTAAAAAACCCTAGGACTCACCTTTTCCCAGCATCCATTGGGACTGGTACAATTTCCCTACGAATTAACCGACCAAAAATCAACCATGTAGGTAAAATATTCCAAGGAGGAGTAAAATCCGTAAAATCCGTCCAAGTTGACAGCATGTACCCTCCAGTAAACGAACTTTGCAATGGAAATCCGCCTTTTCCAATCAGGAATACATCTTCACATGGTGGATTTCCATTGCGATGTTAATTTACTGGAGGGTCCCTGGAAATTCCCTCCAAGTCCTCTGCAGTATCGCTCTCAGTCTCCTGTCAATTAAAGGGCTTTTAAGGTCAGGAAAAACAGAATTCTTGGAAGGTGAGTTTTCCAATTTTCAAAAAATAGGCAACATAGGCATCCTGACAACTAAACTTTCCAAGTACCATTTCTGTTTAAAGGGTTTTTCAAGCTAATTTGGGTGAGCAGTCGACCAAAACCCTTGTTACAATATACTGATTAGTTGATAGGGATCCTTACAGTGGCTCATTATAGTCCCTCTATAATTGGCTAAACTCCCTGAAACTAACATGAGCCCCTGAAAACCATAATTTTTGGGGCCGTTCTATTTACAGGGACGAACTGTTAGCTTTAGGGAGGGCAGTATTCACCCCCCAACCCTTAAGCCAAACATGGTTTTTTTGAAAGGCCCGGTACTGTGGTCCTCATTCATGGGAATCTAAGGGTACCCCCCTCAATGCCACCCCTCCGAAGAAAGAAGGTCAGAATAAGTTTCTTTCAAGGGAATGCTTGGATGTCCCAAAAAAGTTATGAAAAGGTTAGTAAATGGGTTATACCCCCAATATACCCCATTTCTAAGTAGGTTACAACCCATTTACTAGCCATTTTAGCTTCATGGGAAGTGGTGGTTGATCATCTTTCAATAGGGGCAGCTATTTTCGTGGGGGAACGTGGCATTGAACGGCTGGCCGCCTTAGATTCCCATGAAAAAGTCATGTTCCACTGAACACTGCCACAAAGCCAGTTAGGGGTTCAGCCTCTATTATTCCCAATCGGTGATAATCTTTTGGGTGGCAGCTCCCAGGGGGAAAAACTGACACTCAGTCCACAAAAGAAAACCAGGCAGGCATTAAAGGGAGTGGGTTGGATTCCCAACAGGCATTATAGGGAGCAGCCTGCATTCCCAAAGCAGGCATTATAGGGAGTGGCCTGCATTCCCCTGATTGGTGGGTAGGCGATTGTAAGCGTCAGCAAACTTCTTGACCACCTCAAGAAACTGCAGGGAAAAACTAAAAGAATCATTGTTGACAGGCCATCCAAATCGCTGCAACATGGTGTCCTCAGGAGGATCTTGTTGCATACCACAAAGCCACAGATGCTCCCAAAACACATTCTTGGCACCGCAGAATGGACAGTGAGAGTCCAGCCCATTGCAACCTAAGCTCCTGACATAGGGGGACTGGACCGCCCCGATGGACAATTTGAGGGCCATGCCATCGACTCGGCTAAAGCGCTTGACCAATTCAAACCTCTCTTCACTAAAGGCCGGTATATTGCCACCTATGAGCTCATGTCGGTGAGAGCCAGGGAGACGATTCCAATGATGAGCCCTCCAAGTTTGTCTGAGAAAATGTTGAACTTTCTTCCACACCTCTAATTGACAGATCTCTGTCATGGTGAAGCCGGAGGGAAACAAGAAGTGCTTCCATCTGCCCAAGAAAAGAACCACCCAAGGCTAACCAATTGCTCTTGAACCAAATGATCCAAGGCACATTGAATTCCACCAAAGCCAATCTTCTCCAAAGCAGCATTGCGGAGAACAAGCAGCCTGACCAATCGAAAAGTGACACAGGCTTGGCCCCCCAAATGAGCCTGAATCAAAACCTGCTTGAGTTCAAAAATGCCATAGTTGAACTGGCTTAAGGTATGCAAAATTCGCCGATCCAAAGACTTACACCACTGGTCCAAAGGAAAGCGTCGAACCCAACCATAAGCCATACGGCTGAGTCCAAAAGCTTTGCAGTCATCCAACTTGAGTTGCGTTCCACAAGGGAGAAGGGAAATGCGGGCAACAATTTCCTTAGCCTTCAAAGTCCTTTTGAGATTTTTGCCAGATTGGAACTCCTCATCAGCGGGATTGCCAATGCAAGTGCCCAAATGTTCACAAGACCTTCCTCCAACGAGTTGGCGTCACCTGCAATCGCACTGCCGGCGCTCTGGCCTGCTCCACCGTTGGCCATCAGAGGCAACAAAGCCAACAGAGCCAACTATTATTCCCAATCCCGCATTCCAAAAGCTGACACAATACTCTGGTTCCTACCTACAATATGGAGAATCCGAATCATATCCCATAGCATCTATCTATAAGATATTTACCTACTATAATTTACCATAAAATTCAACCATCCATGTAGGTAAATATACCATGTATGGGATATGATTTCCTACCTACAAAATGGCGGATTGTTTCATGGTGATGTTCAATTACCTCCCCTTTTAAGGGCAATCGTCAATCCATGGTTGTGATGGAAGGGCACGTGCCCAACAACAAAATGAAACAGACAATCACCGCCTTGGACCTGCATTCACGTCATGATTCCCCAAGTACCCAAAGAAACACATCCTCATCATGGCTAAGCAACCTACCCCTCCTGACGTACTCCCCCGGAAATAAGGTTTTAATAAGGCCTTATTTATTTAAGAGAAATCAATTGTCAATAACCCCTTATTTCCGGGGGTGCGTTGTGGGGGGATTGGTTGACCAGCAAAAACCTTATTCCCACCGGGCCTTGACTTCGGACCCTGTGGGCTTTTGTTCGCTTTGGTAGCGAAGATTGAATCTCAAGGGCCTTGTGGCAACAAAACATCTCTTCGATTTGCGAGAAAAACACGATGGAACGAAAAGGTGCGGTTCTATACACAATCCGCTTAAACAAAAACATCTAGTGATGTGGTGATCAAGCATGGATCAAACGTCACAAAACTCCAAGAAAGTCGGAGTTAAACAAATTGATGTTTTTTTGTTTCTTGGGTTGGTGAGGCTCTGGGTCTGAAATTGCTGTTGTCACTTCCTTGGTTTAAAAACAGGAAAAAGGGGGTCACATTGATGCCATCTTCTTGGAACCACACATCCTATAAGTTGAATGTTGACTTCCCCAGCCTTTTGACTTTTAGAAAAATGGCATCCAAATTTGACTAGATTTTCAAACAAAACCTGCTTGGAAAAAGTTCCAAGCAATACCTTTCCCTTTTTTTTCCTGGTAAACTGGAAAAACGCGAGGTCCATCCTGTCCCATGGGATCGCAATCTGTCAAAAAATCACTTGAAGTTTAACCCCATAGGATCCATGATCCATGTATGGTATATTTACCTACATTTACCATAAAAATCAACCAAATGTAGGTATATATACCATACATGGATCCTATGGGAACCACCTTCAAGGTTTGAGTCTCCCAACAGTTGGAAGTCCAATTGAATGGTACCACACCTCAGCGACAACAACTTTGTTTCGACCGCCGACATTGAGGACATTGGGTCCAGCAACAAAACAGTAAAAGTTCTGGAAAAAATGGGAAACAAGGATGGATGCTATAGTTGGTGGCTGGATTTTTTTTTTGCAGTCATTTTTCTAAAATTGTTTTTTGGTTTGTTTTCTTCCTGTGTATACTCTAGTGAGATAACCTATAGAAAACCCAACCACCTCAATGGGGTAAAACATCGATTCGTTCATGCTTCAATGTTTCCAGCCAGCCAATAAGGTAGCCAGCTACCAAAAAACCTCATCATCATATGCCTTAGAGGTGGTTCTTGAAGCACAAGTAGCTTAAAGTTTCCTGGCGTTTGATTGATTCCATTTTCACCAGCTTTTTCACGCCACACATCGACATGGTGATCATTTTAGGATTGAAAACTCCTTGTATTTGGGGATGGTCATCATGCGTTTTAAAGGGAATCATGGGGATGTAAAACCCTAAACTTGGGCTGATGACTATCCCGTTTTATGTGGGAAACAACGGGAGTTTGGGCCCCAGCACTTAGGATGTCGGGATGTCCAGTCTGGGAGCATGTGTGTTTTTGATAATGATGATCGCTGTCTCAATTCAAACGAGACCACTTTGGTGTATTATTCATCATCGTACAAGAAAAATTGAAAACAGTAGTAGCTGTTGTTTCATGTTGTTTCCACAAGTATTGTGGTTATTAATATTAATACCACAATCACCTTTATGTTGATATTCGAGAATAGGTAAAAATGATATTTTTTGCTTTCAGATTCATCATTGGTCATCTGTATGATTTTTGATTTACAATTAGAAATTTGTAAAAACATATGGAACACATGAAAATATCATTTTCAATACATTGAACAATGAATGAACATTCTTTGTAAAAATCAAAACATAAACCATACAAAGCTGTTTCTAAAAAATCAACAAAACTTATTTNCCATACAAAGCTGTTTCTAAAAAATCACAAAACTTATTTGATAGTTATTTACTTGATGATATGTGGTTAGTTCAGGAGGTATACTTCCACTATTTATACCTAGACCAATCCCACTGAAAGGGGACAACAAGTGACCATATGGTTACGTTATTAATCACTCAGAAGTCATAGGATGATCTTCCAAGTAGTTCTTACAATCTCTGAATAAATTTCAAAAACCATGACTACAAGGATATCATAATCCCTATATCAAACCCTACATAAATTAGACAAGCCAGGGGTGGGAGTATAAATCAGGATTCTTAGGGTATAACCCATCCCCCCAGTTCCTAATATAAAACCATCATTTTCATCTGGAACCCCATTAGTTGCTATATATAATCATCTGGATTCAAGGATGGTAAAAATAAGGATATCATAATCATTCACAATCCCTATATTATATCAACCCCAATATAATATCTATATAAATAATTAACCAACCAGGATCAACCAGGGGTTAGCCCTATATAACTTCATTCAAGCAACCAGGCCTTCCGACTTCCACCACTCCAACGCTTAGCTGCTTAGCTAAGCTACTGATGACCACGTCCCAACGCATCTTGGAGTTGGATATCAATCTTAGGACCGTAGAAGGCACCTCAATCTTTATGGCAAATTTGAAGGGGCCCAACCCTACCCCCAGGAAATACTGTTGATGGTTCAGAAATCTGGCTAACCAGTTGAGGTTGGTAGTTTTTATCCCATTATTTGCGGGATTTTACTACCATCCAAACAGTGTTGTTTGGGATTTCTTCCCATTAAGGCATTATTAAGGGACACATGAAGGAAAAACTCTTGGAACCATAGAAGGCACCTCAATTTTCGATGTTTGTTGGAAGATGGGTCTTTGGCCAATGAAGGTTACACTCCCTTTCCAACGGTTCCCGGCCATCATCCCAACCGTCATGGTTTGAAAACGACTTTTCCGGCCTCAACACATTGGAGGATTTGAATGGTGTCCATTTCAGTTTTTCATGTGAATTTCACATCTAAAAGTCCATCCCCGCAAAAAAACCTATGGCAAAAATCATTGATGGAGGATGGGAGTTAAGCTTGGGATCTCCAGCGGCATCCATCCCCCAAAATTTCCAGCTTCAAAGAGCTCCATTTCTCCCCTCACTTAAGTCTGGGCCATGTCCCCATTTGGTGGACTTCTCCTGGTTTTGGCCCTGAAGCATCCAGTTTCACAGTCGAAGCTGGGCCAGCCATGCGAAGTTTGACTTGGAAAGGAGAGGCGGCTGTTTCCGACAAGAGTCGCCATCAAAGGATCTCTTGACTCGCATCGCCGTAGGAAATATGGCCTCTGAAATCGACAATGTACACGACGGCTTCCTATTGTCTTGCGCTCTTCTGAGTCTGATTCTCTGGTCCCTCCTTCTCTGGGATCAGTGTTGGTGACTCCTCTGGTGGCAGGAATGTTGGCTCCTCATTCTCAGCCACCATGTCCTGGGATGAAGCCACCTCTGTCGGTGAAGCGGGACATGACCAGTCTGGCTGGTCCGAGGCATCATGGAACACCTCATTTTGGAACCTTGGAAAGTCCCTTCAGCTTCTCTTGTTCCTCTGTGTGCCTCCTCAAGACGGCAGTTTCACTTGGTTGAAGCAGACCAAGGCACCCCAAAGAAAGTTGCGTCCAAGCTGCGTCAAATTTCCGAGCGAACCAATGATTATGGCTGCTCAGCCTACACCCCCCCCAGAAACAGCCGGCTGTTTAAAATCAGGGCGTTTTTCAGGCAGAAAAAAAAACCTTATTATCCATTGGTTTCCCTGAGTAAGGCCCTACTAAACCCTATTGGTTTCCATTAATAAGGCCACGTATTAAACTCTTATCTTTGAGGGACCCTCACGTCAGCGGGTGGGTTAGGTTGGTTTCCCAATGAGTTTGCAGCACAGTAAGGATAAACTTGACATCTTTTCCTGGTCAAATGAAACATTTTCACGGCTTGGAACGCTGGGAGCAAAATAGCCAACCAACATTTCACATCAACATATCTGAGAAATGAAAGAAAAATCCTGGTTGTTTAGGGTGCACAGAGATGAACTACTTACCCAGTTATGTGGGGATTATTTCATAAACCATGAAATAAGGATCCCTATCAACAACCAGGATCCAGTATCCGGCCTGTTTTTTTTCGCGGCTCATCTGAAACCAGAACACCGCAACCTTTAACAACATGATCATCTTTCTCCCTCGTTTGCTGAATCTAGTTGAATGATCACATTTTCACCAACATATAGAAATCCTTACAATGCCTGGTAAAATTCCCTATATCAATCACAGGGCGGTCTTTTTCATTATAATCCTTCATTAAACAAGCAACCATGGTTGGGAACACCGTGCAAACCTCGACCTGTCAAATCCTTTATAGAAAAAAATGATGTCATCATCTTGGGTGGGTAAACTCCAAAGATTGTGTGTTTCACATACACATCTGCACATCTGAACCATCAACCAATATGTATGCACAAATATATAAATATATATATATACATATAAACATGTAAATGTGTAAACACAGGAAATATCTATACAGTGAATACATACATACATACATACATACATACATACATACATACATACATA
>DF239246.1:139050-198107 GCA_000507305.1 Breviolum minutum Mf 1.05b.01
TACTCCCCCGAAAACTAACATGGAACCTGAAAATGGACCCCTGGAAAAGGAGATTCCTTTTGAAAACCATCCTTTTCAGGTTCCATGTTAGTTTTCGGGGGGTGTAATTAGTCATAATTTTCAGGAATGTTTCCTTGAAACAAACTACCATTTTCGGCGAAGCTTTTTCCTTTTGCTAAGGCTCCAAAAGAAAAACAAAAACAACAACCACCTTTGAAAGGGGATTGGGACCCAATAAATACCCACTACATAAGGTGTATATGGGGTTGATGATGTTTCGGTGCCCCTCATCCAAAGTGGCCCAAAAACCACCATTTTCGCTATGACTTTCGTAAATATTCCGACACCCCAAAACGGGTGATCTTTACCGCGGTGCCTTTTTCCATCCTTTTGGAACCCGATCAAATCCGAAAGAGAGTCCGATTCCAAGTTTTTCCGGCAAAAATGCTTCCACACCAAGCGACGATAGCCCAAATAGTTATGCAAGAAATCCAAGGCATAGCGCCAGAGGCCACGTGGGCCAAAACGTTCCAAGGGACGACTGATGAAGCTGTTCAAGCTGATGGAAGTTCCTGAGCTTTCGAAAGGAGGCCTTTGCCTCGGGGTAATCGGCTCTCCCCGGACTCTTAGGACATAAATCCAACGGATTTCTTAAGGATTTTCTAAATCATTTGAACATAAAACCATGACAATGATCGATATCATAAGTATCTATATTCAAGCCTAATCCCTTATATAAATTAGCTTAAACCAGGGGTGAACTCCCTACATAGATCAGGCACACCGGAATCCGACTCCACCCGCTTACCGACTAATCCGACTCCAAGCATCCAGAGGTGGTCAAAACGCTATGCCACCTTGGAGTCCCAAGGTTTTTTTCAAGTGAGCAACGGCTCTTTCGGAAAACCCACCAGTGACATTCCATTCCCATAGGATCCATGTATGGTATATTCACCTACATTTGGTTCAAATTTATGGTAAATGTAGGTAAATATACCATACATGGATCCTATGGGATTGAAATATTGGTTTCATTATTAATGGGCCTAATAGGCTTAGTAATTATGAACAAAATCCTCATAGTGGCTTAATGATTAAAATCCCCAATATTAAAGGCCATTATGGGGGTTATTTAAGCCGTTATTATATCGAATCAATGATTAAGCCATTCTGGGCCAATAGGGGTCCTTGTAATAATGGCTTATTTATTCAACTCCCCGCATAACTGGGTAGTATTTCATCCCAAATAACCAGGGTTATAACCAGGGTGGTTAATTATTTCAAAAGAAACATGGTTAATTAGGGTTGTTATAATCCAAAAAACCATGGTTGATTATTTCATCCCCAAATAAACCATCCCGTCTATAGCAGCAAATAACCAGGGCTTTGCTCAAGTGAAGATCTGAGAAAAATCGCCAACACATGCGCCCAGGTCGAAGTGGGAAGAATCCTCCTGAATAGTTGGTAGGTACTGGGATGTCCATGGCACTTAGTAAATGGAATATAACCCATATATAAATAGGTTGTAAGTCCCCCGAAGTGGGTTATAAACCAACTTACTGACTAGTTACTAACTTCCATGGACACCCTGGTAAGTATGACAAAAAATCTGCCATTCAAAACACACTTTTCTCTTCTAGTCATCCAAGTAATCCGGATCAATGCCTGTTAGAGACTCCAAAAATAGTACCAAAAAGCAGCAAACCAGCTGTAGGTAAAAGTAACTAGGTGGTGGTTTCAACCCAATTGAAAAAAGTTAGTCAAAATGGGAATCTTCCCCAAATAGAATGAACATAAATATACACATAAAACATATTTAAAACCACCACCCAATCCATTTCTTCTCGTAGAAAATAAGGTAGCCAGCTACCTGCTACTTCATGTGCGTTACAAATGATTTAGCGATGATGTTGATCCCGTGGTAGAAAGCAAAACATTACGAGTACCAGGAGATATGTATGTCAAACATGCACGCTCAACATCTGCAGCCCTGATAAGGCGGGTTATGAATTTCTATTTATGCAGCTTACGAATCCACGATGATTGGGAAACCGCGTGGAAGCCGAAAAACACCGCCATCTATTTTAACTTACACTCCGGTAAACTAAAATCGATGTATTTCCTATTGAACATGATGATATGCAAATAATTGCTATGTTAGTTTACCAAAGGGTATTCTAAAACTAGGTTGTTTGGAGTTTCAGGCACTTCCTAGGATGGATCCTCCCACTTCGGGGGGGGGGTTTGCCGAGATACCAAAACGCCGGAATGAACAGCACATCGCCACGCTGTAACTCCACCATCTCCCACTTCCCCACGTGTCGAAACAAGGGATGTCGCTTGTAGTCCTTGGCAAAACTAACTGAAATCTCCCCGTGAAGGAAGTGCTGGTAAAAGGTTACAGGGATCAGTGGGTTATACTCCTAATATATCTAATATACAACATTATACCACATTTATAAGTATAGGTTATATATAACTAACCCCATTGATCCGATCACTATTGATCCATCCACTTCTGTCCCGGGACATCCAAGTAACAAAGATAATACAAATCCAGTTGAACGGAGAACCAGCCCAAAAAGATCGGGAGGCTTTACAAGGAGTCCATTTGTCACCTCAATTACGTCAAAAACACATTTAAACACAAACTAGATAAGGGTTTGAATAGCCGGCCTTAGTAAGGGAAACCAATGGTTAATAAGCCCTGATCATAAGGCCGGGGAGGGGTACGTTTGGGGGGGAAGCTTGATTACACCCCAGAAATCTAACATAGATACCCAAAATTGTAATTCTTAAACGGAGTTACCTTCTCGAAACCATCATTTTTGGGTATCCGGTATCCATATTAGTTTTCAGGGGTGTAGGCATAAGTTTAATCCATGTCTCTGGTTCAAAGACATTCACGTCGCAGCACAATGTGCCGCTGTCGTATTTGGAGTTCACGTAGAGATGCTTCGCACAGTCGGGTGGAAAGAGGCAAACGCGTTTCGTCCCGTGACATTGCACGAGGAAATTATCCTCGGAAAGGTCACCACAGAAATAGCGAACAGGTGAACAACTGCCTATAGGATACATGGGATGCATGGGACTGTAGATGAGGTCTTTTTAAGGGACAAGCCAATAGCCATCGAAAAGTTCCTTCCCATAGGATCCAAGGGACTGGTTGGTTTGTATATGGTAAATATCGGTGAGTATACTACTGTTGATGGTTCAGAAATCCCAAACAACCACCTGGGATGTAACAAAATCCCGTCGTAAATAATGGGATAAACTACCAACCTCAACTGGTGATCGCCGGATTTCTAAACCATGAACAGTATTTCTCGATTCCCATAGGATCCATGTATGGTGTATTTATGTACATTTACCATAAAGCATCAACCATCCATGTTGGATATGTTGGTAAATATACCTATATACCAACTATAAATCACCTTTAAACCATATGTGATGGTTGGTTTTTTATGGTTCAGATGATAATACCAACCTTATACCATACAGATCCTCTGGGATTGATTAAGCAATTGATGTTTGAGAGTTACCTTGGCGAAACGTTGAAACCTTGCCGCCAGCCATCCAAACCTACTGTAAATCTGTGGAACATTCCATGCCAACGTATCTTGGCAAACTAAAGATCTGTCTCATCTTTATGAAGATATGGCATGATACTTTCTCAGCCAAAGGACCATGCAATGAACATGTAAACTTCATTTTTCCTACTCAATATGTAAGCGTATCCCCAAAAGTTTAAAGGTTAACCACTGGCTGAATAAGGATAGGACATGATCCTTATTCCATAACACAACTTCCCTTGCTCAAACTTCTATCTTTGAGTGGATCATGTTCTCACAAAAGCATCCCAACACTCACCGCAAAAAGAAGGACCCAAAGGAAGTTTAACATAAAAGGTGAGCCCCTACCCGTTATCAAGGGGGTTAGAAACCCTACAAGTATAGGGTTATAACCCCAGTTACCCAATTGTAAGGCCATTTATAGGGCTTATAACTCCATTACTAACGGGTGGCCCACCTTGTAGGTCTTGAAAATTTTTACCATCCCCCGATTTAGTCATCTTTCCAACTACCAAATCGAGCTGTGAAACTTTCGGATGTTCTCAGGTGAGCAGTGATCAAAACCCTTTTTCAACGGACCTTTTTCAACGTTTGCAATAGTGCCTGAGATGTACGCAGGACACCATTCACCCATGAGTGACCACCACTCTAATCGGTCGAAATGGCCTTAAAGAAATTGGAGATTCCAACACGTGAGGTAGATCGCATTGAATCTGGTTCACATGCTGGCGGAAACCGTGCTACGTCTCGACTGATGGTGTAAATCAAACGATCACCAACTTCCTTCGAAATCCACTGATGTAACCGTTCACGCAGACCATTGTCAAAGCGAAGCGCCAGACACATCGTCCAGCACTGAAATCTGTAGTTCGAAGGCCGTTTGCTTTTCGTCTTAATGTCAGGAAACTTGATTTGAAAAAGATGTACAATGTATTTGCCAAAACTGCGAATTGCCTGCTGACCATCATATTCGTTTCGTAAGTCGTCCAACTTCCAAGTGCAATGATTACCTGTAGATAATACACCCCGGCACCCACTATGAAGCTGGAAGCTCCACAAAAGTTCTGTCAGCGACAACCACTGTACCTCAGCATTAGGGTCATACATTGCTTCCATCCATGACACTATCTTGATCCACCCTTCAAAACGGAGACGTTGCGGGGCTTCAAAAGGAACTGTACGGGTAACTTGTGAAACATCGATTGACGTCAAATCGGGATCTGCGACCGTAACCACTGGTGTTCGACTTTGTTTGTCAGGACTGTTGTTCACTGCAAACTCGGCAACTTTGACATAATGCCTGTGTGCAACTCGCTTGAGATGCAACATCCGGTGATAGGCATTACTTGCTTGTTGCTGTGCGACCAAAATGTCTTGTGGACACCAACCCAACCCGAGAAACGACCTGCCAATGCGTCTGCTTGGTCATTGTTGTCAAACGCCCATTGTTGAAACTCATCAATCTGATCGCGGCTCTGATGCGATCCGACATGTACAAACGTCACTTGTGAAATTGCAGTGAGCAATTGTTTGACAATCAACCATAGGTCATGATCCGGCATCAATGGATGTGGGTCCAACTGCTTACGAAGAATGCGTCTAGCATTATTAACGGCATATTGGTTATCACTCCAAATGCGGACTTCACACTTACAACGACTGCCAAATTTGAGCGCTGCAATTATGGCACAAACTTCTGCCCTTCCTACTGTTTGCAAAAGTCCTGGAACACCCCCACTGGCAATGGGAGAGGCTGCCACTCCTGGCTCTGGGCCAGCAACAACGACACCCCATGACACCAAACGAGTTGCTGGAGTTTTGGGATCTATTGCTGCACCATCTGTGAACAAGTCAAGAACTGCAGCATGTGAACACATGGCTGGAAGTGGTTCATGCTGTCCGGTGGTGCCAGTGATCTCTAAAACCTTGCTTCGAAAAAGGTCAATCTCCGGAGGTTCAGGAAACCAACCTTGGGACTGAGCACACATTGGCAGTTGTGAGATGGCTTGGACATCATCTAGTTGGAGCTGATCTCTTAAATGGGCTGTAGCAGAGCAATGCCAATGACGATGATGGATCGAGTCCACTTGATCACAAAATCGACATTGGACACCGTCTGCCACCCCGTGCCTGGACAGAACATCATTAGTGAACACTGTTCCATTTTGCAACACTCTGAGAAATCCAACCTGATCTTCTGCATAGCTACCCTGTTCAATGGCACTGAGGTGTGCATCTACCTGTTCCAAGCCCTGAAACCCCACTCTCTGCTGCCAAAGACGGCCAACATGTCGAGTCCATGCACGGCTCAAACGAAACTTGACCTCTTGGATGGGAGCATGAAAAAGGTCAATGGGGTAATGGTCAAAATCTAGCCACTGTGTGGTGCCACTTGCTTGAAAGCCGATTGCTTGCAATCTGTTGACCAAAACACCAAAGGGGCCTGGTTTGCGACGCCGAGAATGCACCGGCAACACATCTGGAATGATCACCTCACACATATCTGCAGTACCATGACGGCGGAGCTGCAGCACTGAGTCATACAAAACCCAAAACTCTGGATCGAACAAAGGTCCATCAATCAAGGCAAGCTGGATCTGGGGATTAGCTCCAGATTTATCAAGTCTCATGGCTTGAAAGGCCCCGGAACGAAGAGAGTCAAACGTATTGGCATTCAGATGAACAATTGAGGCACTGTGTAGGGCTCCAGGCCAGGCTACCGTCCTAAGGATCTTACGTTTCACAAACAAAGGAGCTTGGCTACGAGCTAGCCGCGACCATAATGGGGTCAGATTGTTGCATTTGGCTACTACTGATGCATTTGTGCGTTGGGATCCATATTGCATGTGGCCTCCCACGTCTCTGCAACTACGATGATAGGGAATTTGCGATTCACGAAAGTGTGCTCTGTCTGCTGCATGTGTAGCCCATGCATATGTCTTGGCATCATCGATTTGCATGTCCAGGCAACGGCAAACCCTGGTTAAGGTCTGCAGGCATGCTGCTGCTTCCACTGCTTGTTTTGCCACAATTTCAAGGTTATCGACATAGCTACAAAAGGTTGTTTGAGGATGTCTGGCTGCGATGATGGCATGAATCAGTAAGTTCAGAAGACACATTGCTGTAACGCTCATCGCACAGCCTTCAGGGAAGCCCGTACATGACGTCAGGCCTGGGCCTGGACACCCACGGATAAAGAAATGTCTCTGGTTCAGTATCACTGCGGCTGACCAGCCTCGAACAATGCGTGGCGCTACACCAACTTGAATGGCAATGTTGAAAACTGGATCCCTTGGTATAAGGTTAAAGGCCTTTATCAAATCGGCCACATATCCTACACAAGGCACGTCTGCATACAATGAATGCTCAATGTGAGCTTGTAGCTTCCACCAAAGGCTTGTTGCAGTCTTGCCCGGGATGTTGCCTAGAAGCTCCGGCGGAGCGATCGAGGTGATGTGAGACAACACTTGACGAGCACGGAGTGACCCCCAGCAACGAAACATCAATGGCATGACTGTGATTGGTCGAAACTGCTGAACTTGATCAGCTTGGGCGCATTTTTCTAATGCATGCACTGACCCTTGGACCATTTGACGTGGCCAATTGCCTGTTTGCTCTGCATTGTTAATGAGATCGACGATGCTTTGATGCACCCAATCAGGTGCGGCTAGAAGGTCTGTGCGTGACACAGAGTCCATGCCTACTGCACTGCGAGTCTTCTTCTTCTGAATCACATGCTTCCACTGATCAATGGTGATGTCTTGGCACACCATAGGGCTTGAAGGCAGGATACTATCTGCAATTGCATTAATGCCATCCCAAGTGTCAAAGGGGACACCCCGATGTTTGTCCCATCTTTTGCACCATTCATTACCAAATGCCGTATGCAGAGCCTGAATTGACCCGATGGGTTCTGTTTGGACTAGGCAATCACCTGGGACCAAAGAGTGCTCAACATCGAACCAAAGTTGACAATCTTCAATCATATGGGCATGGTGAACCCCATGTGGAGAATGAATTGGTAATGTCACCTCCATATGGCATTGATCAACTATGACTGTACCTGAATCGGGAACTTCTAAGACCACACTGGTTTGCTTGGCAACTAAAGCCTGAACCGGGACAGGTCCAGGTTTGCGGACTTCACGAAAAATCCGATTGGTGTCCTGGATGTGCATTTCTTTGGCTTTGGATTGCCTGGAGGTTTGCATCATTGATTCCATCTGTCGGATTTGCACCTCAAAGGAAGTACACATGGTGGCGACAATCTGAGCATCACTAGGTGGCATTACTGAGCCTTGGGACAATCGAGGTTCAAGTTCTTGTTGATTCCACCATTGCACAAACGAAGGAGAAAAGCCTGGAGCCGTGAGGATTGATCGCCATAGTGAGACTTTGTGCTCAAGTGCTGTTGGAGTAGTCTTGGCTTGACGGATCAAATTGCAAAAGGAAGTCAGGCGGCGAAACTGCGTAAACCATCGTTTATATTGCAAAGTTTCCTTGACTGCTCCAGGTTGGAGTTCACCAGGTCTGCTTGGTTTCAACGGGGCAAAAGTGGGACAAACCATTTGCCTATATCTGGATGCTGTGCGGCCTCGCTGTGCTGGGGCCAAACCTGGGTGTCCTACCGAACGGCACTTGTGATGCACTTGGTCCTCAAATGTTTGAAAAACTTTTGTCAAACGATGAGATGGATCTGACAAGCTACCTGCGATGGGCACTTCGGACAAATCAGTAACCGTGTCAAAAGGCAATCGACCATATTCAATAGAAGCAACTTTACGCCATCTAGGTTCCTTCAGCAATGGTGAAGGGAAAGAAAGCATTGCTAGCAAAGTGGAATGGTCAGGAAATCGATCAAACTCATTGCTGACTGCCAACACTCTAGCTTGCAACTCAGGAGAGATGTAAAGAAAATCTTTGCGGGTCTTATGTTGACACGTCGGACCAGGAGGGATATGCCAATGACGATATGCAAAGTTTTGGATTTCTTGCCATCCTTGTTGTTCCAAGTGCAAAGTGATGGGAAGTTGACCCTCTAACTGATTAAAGTCACCAGCTAAGAACTTTGGCCCTGGAACACTGTTGTGAAGCTGATCGACCAGATGAGAAAGAAGGAGCTGAGTGTTAGCCTTGACCTGTTGGGATTCACTTTGCCAAGCATAGCCATAACAGACCCCCCCAGAAATCCAAGTAGAGCCTACGAAGAACGAAGCAGCATATGCGGCCGGTCTCATAAAGGTCTGGCTGCCAACCTCTGGTGATGTCTCGGTATGGAAAGGAGGTCATGAATCCAACTCCTGTGTGCTTGCCGCCTATCGAAGCGATAGACTTACCCTTGAAAGGTGCCGGAGCACCACCAGTCCACTGTATCTGCAACTTGTTACTACGAATTTCATTCTTGAAGCGATGACAACCTGGCGTAGTCAAATGCGACTCTGAGACTGCGTAGATGCCGGATGGCAAATCAGAAAATTGTGCTGCCTTACCTTGGATGCCATTGACATTCACAACTCCAAGGCCCCATTGATCATTAGGCCCCGGCGTTGAGGCTTCACCAATTCGAATCTGCAAAAGTAGACACAGAACCATGACAAAGGAATGTGCAAAACGAGAGGGCCATCCACAGATCTTGCGAAATCTGTGGTGCCCAGTTTGTCACTCTTGGCGGTGACGTTTGGCAAACAAGGCTTCAATGCGTTGCATTTGTTCTGACAGTTTGTCATCTAAGTGGGTCTGGAACTTCGATGACTGCACATCCAACTCTGTTTTGATCTGATCAACTTTCACTCCAAGGGATTGGGTGTGAGCTTGCTGCTGTTGCTGAACCTGTTGCATCGAGTGCATTTGGGCCTCCAATGCATTCATGCGACCTTCCATGCCTTGCTCCATGTCAGTGTCACCATCTGTGCGGGCCAATTTTGCTGTCAACTTCTGTTCCAACGAGGCTTCAATGGATTGCAACTGAGCTTGAGAGACTTCCGCACGATTAGATTGCAATTTTGCTGCAGCTGGGGCCCATGGGTCCCATTCCTCTTCTGATGGCCGAAGTTGGTTCTTGGTGAACCTGGATGCTTCAACTGCTGGGAGGGGAGCAGCATGTTTCACAGCTTGAGTCTGCCTGACTACCAAAACATCTCCATGCACCATAGTATAGACACTGTTGGGAGGAGACTGTGTGGCATGCACCAACCACATCAAACCTTGAGAATCAGCACTTCTCCCTGCTGGCTGCAGGGGTTTTGCAACCCATTCCCATTTGGCAAACAACTTGACAAGGGCAGCACGTGTTGTACCCCATGGCAGGGGCCCCACCAAGAACTCTTCCTTGGAATCACCGGGCAAGTACGGGACATCAGGACGAAACTGAACATGCAGTTGTGGTGCTTCTGCGGTGGATGCACGAAGTCCATATCGATGTCCTACCCCTAATGAGGGAAGTGGCCACTGTAGCTGTTGATTTCGCAGCAAGTGCTTGCTGCAGAGAATGCTTGGGCAACCACACAGTTTGGGTCGACTGATCATGTTGCTTGCCATCATGACCCCTGGGCTCAACGTAAATGCCAGATGACCCCGACATGTCAAACAATTGCATGGCAACTTGCTCAACCACACGAATGGCACAAGTGAAAAGCACTGCATCGGTAGGCTTGACTGTCGAAAAATTCAAGGTCAGGAAACTGCGCTGCCATACATCTAACAAGGGCTCATGTTCTTCATGCCATTTGGGGCAATTGCAATTAGGAACCTTACACTGCTGGAGGCACTGAAGGGTATCCAGTATGCGCTTGACTGGCTTACGAACAATTTCTTGCCACTCAGTTGGCGTTTGATCTCGATACACAAACAACTTCAATGTGCGGGTGGACACCTGTTCGACCTGAAGTTGAGTAGGTGGTTTACTGCGCTGGACTGCTTTGGCACCTTTTTGCAACATGACAGCTGTCAGCAAAACTGGCTCAATGGTAGCTATGCTTTGAGCTGGAAAACGCAAAATCTCACCAAGATCACCTAATTGCTGGCTGAAAGGTGCCATAACCAGAAAAGCCAAACCTTCACTCGAAAGCTGGGATTGAGACAAAAAGGGTTGTGCTTCGGATTCAGAGCACAACACAACCCCTTTAGCTTTGGGGTGCACCTGTCGAATATTGAGATGTGCGAGGCTGTGACCTTCCGGCATCTGACAAAAGACCCCTTCTGGAATGACTAAATCTCCAGGTGAGAAATGAGCAGTTGGGGGGTCTCTGGCACCTTGGGTTTTCGGCTGTTTCTTCGATTTCACCTGACGGTCAGTGCGAGTGCGTTGTTTGACAACAGTCTGAAATTCAGCTGGTTGGATCAGACGAAAAGGTGGTGAGGCTGCATTAGCCAAGGCCTTGATGGCAGGCCATGGTCGGTCTGACTGCAAAGCTTGTTGAATCGGAGTGGCACCTAGTCTAGAGATGACTTGTTTCGCTCGATCTAAGACCTGATCACTGGCAACCCCATGTTCCCTAAGCAATGTTGCAATGGCTGTTTCAAGTTCTGGAGTCTGAGCGGCCCCAAGCAGAAGTTGACTGGACTCTGAATACGGTTGATGTCCTACATAGATCTTCTGCCAAAACAAGAATCGCCATGCAGACGCTTTCTGTCGAGAGAAAGGAACAACTGCAGTACCGGCAATGACAGCCAAGACAACTGCAATGGCTTGAAATCCACAACCATCACGAAATTGGGTTGGAACGGGTGGCACTGTATGATACTGCACGGCAAGTGAATGAAAGAGCAACTGACCAACCTGTTGTCCCTCTGCAACAGTAACTACGTCAAAGGATTCTCCATGGTTATGAATCACAAATGGTATCCAATGATTATCAACCAACACAGCAGAGGCACTGGAAGTCCCGACTGGGATTTGGTAAATCCATGCTATCGACTGTTGCTGCAAGTCCATGAGCTGGGGGATGACCAAAGGCATTAGAATTCCAACCTTTTGGGTCTCATGAATAGCTGTGAGGTAGAAAACCATTTCATCAAAAGCCACTGCACCACCCTGATTCAACAGGGCAACCAACCTGTTCTGGGTACGAAGCAAATTGACCCGAGTACGAATGGGCATTTGTGGGGGAATGAGTGCTACTGCTAAGACACCCCAACCTAGGTTATCCAACGCTGTGCTGGGAGACACAATTTGGCCAACTGCATCAAAGAAGTTACGTGGTTCCTTGCGTAGCGTAACACTCTGATCGGCTTTCAACAAATCTGCAACCGTTTGCCCCGGTGAAATCTTGATGGCAAAGAAGGACTGCGCTTCTTCATCCCAGAGCAACAGGGACTGTGCATCAAGCAGGTCAGCTGGCTGAAATCCAAACTGGGGCTCAGGAACACAAACCGGAGGATGCGAGTGAAAGTCCAAGATCTCACATCCCCTGGCAGTAGCATGGTCCTGCTGAGGTTCGACCTGAGTTTCAACCTGAACTGATGGGGTATCAGATGCAGAAAATTCCATATGCGTAGCACCTGATTGAGAGGACTGCTGAGAAGAAAACAATTTACAACCGCCCGTGGACGAATCCCAAATGGCATTGTCATGTGGGTGAACTTCAGTAGTGCTAAGAACCAAATCTGCTGCACAACACTGCTTCAAATAAGCCACTTCCTGAGCAACATTGGTGACCGGAGATTGTGAAATCGGAACCAGAGCTAGTTGTTGGGCATCAGCGGTGTCCATGTGGATGTCCTCTGGGACTGCTTGCTTTTCACCTACATTGCCTGAGTCACGGGTGTCAGCAGGAGGGTTACTGGGAATGCGTTCAGGCAACACTTCAACATCCAAACAATTGAGGGGACGCATCTGGTGTGCTTCATGTCCACTGGGAAACAACATGGTTTCAATGGCCTCACGAAAGAGTTCCATGGCAACTGATGGGCTAGAAGCAAACATAGAGTCACGAAGATTGAACAGCTCAGCACAAACACACGCCAGGATTTCTTTGGGCTGACAATCTGTGAGTCCAGCAACTTTCAAGTGGAAGAGGTGTCTACGAATCTGACCGAACACCCAGGCACTTTGCATGGACGATGCTAGCTGGCCTACTCCAGCTGTCAGGAAGCGTGCTGGTGCTTGCCATCCATATTGCAATGGAAACCCACACAAAATTGCCATTTCTTGGGCTGACAAATGGCGTAAGTTCTCATCATCAGGTTTGGAAGGATCATGAACCAATGCCCCAAAAATGCCATGTTCTTTGAGGCGGGTTTGAGAAAACTTCCTTCCGCAGCCACAGTGACATTCACCACACTGGTTGCCCCAAGAATGCAATGCAGTATCCAAGGGGCTGTGAAAATCAACCATGCATCCGTGAGGGCTCTTGGCAAACTGTTGAAAGCACTGCCTTTCATATAGGGTGAGTTGCAAGGCCTTGTATTCCTCTTCAGACAACTGCAGGAACATAGGCAACACATCTGAAATGACCGGTGACTTACTCAATTTCGGCATGGGATTAATGTGGATCTTACCAAAGGCTGGATGAGTAAGGATGCACCACCAACGACGTCTGCGAGAGGGCCAAATGTCGGCCAATTCCAGCAAGGCTTCTGATTTGGTGAACCCAGTTACTTGTTCAAAGTATTGCAAACACACCTTGACAAACCTAGATGCTGGAGCTTTGGGGGTACATTCCATCACAATCAGTCCCATTTGAAGGAGATATCCACAATACAGCCCAAAAGAAAGCGTTGAAGAACGATCATCATCACCTTCCTTCATGTCGCCTAGTGCAGAAAAAGGTTGACAACTGAATCCAAATGCCAATGCTTTGGCTCCTTCAGAAGCCGCATGAAGTTTGACCATGGTATCCAGTTTACAAATGTCACCTTCAATCACTGTAGAGGGATTTCTACCAGGGGCCCCTTGTAGGTGATCACAAAAACTGTGCAAAAGATCATTCTGGGCCACCACTTTGAAGCCGGCGAATTCAGCTCCACAACCCAAACTTCCCAACCCTGTGCATGTCTCCACTAGGCGGAACAAATCGGATGCTTGCATCGGCCGATGTTGGAGGACTGTTGCACTACTGTCAATGATGCAAATCGGACCCCGGATCTGTGAAATTCGGGCGTTCAAAATTGTGACCTTGGACACCTCGAGTGGAAGATCCGCTTGAAGAATGAACTGCTGTCTACGGATTTGGCTTCGACAAATGTGGCCACCACTACTGTCATGAATCAGTATGTCTGCAACCAAATTCGTACGTCGCCCCTCTTTCAACTGAACCAGCGATTCCTCAAAATTGGGTAAACCCTTGAATGGTCCACTGTGATGGATAGGTATGCCAAACTCCATTGCAACCACGTGAAAACAACCTGGAACTACTTGCGGGGGGCTTTTGCAAAGACAGATCCACCCAACCTGTCTGGAAGGTACCCCGAGCCAAGGGCTAGTGATCAAAACCCTTTTGACTTTCCATTATACTGGTTGTTTAATAGGGATCCAATTTTAGGACGTGATGATGATGAAGTTGAACGACCAAATACATCAATTGATGATGAATTCGATCAGAAGCCATCTGAGCAACATTAAAAACCCTTGTGACATTCCATTGTACTGGTTGGCTAATAGGGTTCCTTGTGATGGTTCATTATAATCCCTATATAACTGGGTAGTATAGCCCCCTATATACCCTAAACAACCAGGTTTGGTTACATTGCTCAGGTGAGTACCTGATAGCAACTAAAATGTTCAACAGGTGGTACTCCCCCGAGAACTAACAGCTAGCCCCACAAAATGATGGTTGGAAAACGATCGTTTTCCTTTAGAAATGGTCCCTTTTTAGGGGACACGTACAATTTCAGGGGTGTATTCCTTGGAAGATCCTGGTTACCTGGTTGGTTATGAAGCTTTCCAACAAGATTTTTAATATTTCACCAACCTGGATTTCCTGAAATTCGGGTATTTCCCGAAACATCAGCTACCAACCTTGTGGGCCCCAGGACATGTTTTCGGTCGCTATAATTTGACCAAACAAGATCACCCTGGTGAACTGAACTCTGATCACCCATCACCCACCATCACCCACACGTTTTGCAAACCGGATTCTTCGTCATCACAGTGCAAGCCTGGGATTGTAGTGATTTCTTTTAAAACTCGCCCAGGAAGTTAGGATCAATGGTTGGGATCAATGGCTAGTACATGAGTTATAACCTACTTGTAAATGGGATATAGGGATACATTGTTAGGATGAAACCCACTTACTAACTTTTGATCCTAACTTCCAAAGGGACATCCAAGTAATGAATAAGTGTGCATCATGGATTTAGTTTGTGCCGAGTTTCCCCATGAATGTGCATCATGCACAATGAAAGAGATAAATCAAAAAGGATGTTTGGGACATGAGGCAAAAAGTTGATGAGTCCAAGGTTTAAAATTACGTTTTTGATTTCCTTTTGTAGAAAGAAACAAAATTAGCCTAAACAACTCAACATCACGATGTTCGCATTCTGGAAACTGGTGTTGGAGGCATCTTGTTTTGCCGTTGGAGGGGTCCCACCGCTTAGAATGTGAGGAACGTAGTGTTATCTCGGTTTCATAAACTCCTCCTTCTATAATGGCTAGTCAACCTATCCCCTACTAACGTAGCGCCCCCCGGAAATAGCCGGCCTTATGATCAAGGCTCATACACCATTGGTTTCCCTTAACAAGGCCGGCTATTAAACCCAAAAATTTCCTGGGGGATTCGTTGGGGGTGGGGGGTAGGTTGACCAGCCATACTTGGATGTCCCAAGAAGATACTAAAATGGTTAGTAACTGGGTTATAACTCCAATAAACCCCATTTATAAGTAGGTGAACTAAACCATGGATCCGATCACCATTGATCCTATCTTCCGTCCCGGGACATCCGTCCGTAAAACTCCTCCGAGAAACCGGTCACACATCCAAGAGAACCCATCCACAAATAGTTTCGAATGCTTGTACCCCACCAGTTCCTCGGTGAAAAAAGATGATTGAAGAAGCCATGTATGACCCTTCCTGAAACTATAACAAAAGGAGATAAATTAACACTTTGTGGATCTTGGTGGATTAATGAATAAAATACAATAAAATGAATATATATTTGCTTTTTTTTTGGTGGATCAATGAAGAAATTTGGTGATTTTTGGGACATAGCCCACCTATAACCACTAAAGCCTTAAACCATCCACAAAAAATCAAGCCCATCCCCTGCCAAACGCTGGTTTTATTGGCGGAGTCAAAGGGAAGCTTCTGATATCTTCTGATAATAAGGTGCCTATAAGGGATGTGTATTGGAAGCAATACACTTCCTCCGGCTTAAACATCAAAAAAAATGATGTTTAGCAAAGCACCCGGAACATAAAGGGACCCAAAAAAACCTGAAGAATGCTGATTCTTTCCTTTTGGGGGCAAAAGGCCTATTTTGGAAAGAATCCCAACGTGGAAGTCCATGAACCAATGCCGCCTTGACAGAGGATTGTCTACTCGTAGCAGATGCTCCTGACCCTCTCAAGAAACACAAGTACTTGTAGATGGCAGCCTCTGTCGGTGCAAGGGTCCCTGATACAGTTTCTCATTTCAGAATCTGATATCAGTGGACCTGCTCTGTCCACAAGCGAAAGCCACAATCTCGTGTCTTCCAAATGGAACATGATGAGCTCAAGATCTTCAAGGGCGAGCTGTTCCATACTGATTTACAGTATTTTACAGTCGTCAAATTGGGTTCATCATTTCATCCCGAATTTTCGGTTGGTAAAACTGACAACAAAACGACCACCTACTATAGTTCAGGTCTCTTGAGGTATCCATACGCTTCGCGGAAATTGCACAGAACGGATACAGTAAGAGAACTACAATTAACATAGGGATATACTCCCCAAAACAAACACAGCCCCTGAACAATATCTAGGCCTTCCCAAAAGGAAAGTAGTTTCCAAACCACCATTTTTCAGATGCTATGTTAAATTTCAGAGAGGTATCTTAAGAAACAACACATGTTCATTACAAAATATATTTCTAGCTGGTGGTTTCAACTCATTTGTACAATGTTAAACAAATTGGATCACTTCTTCAAGGGGTCCAAGTGGATGAAAATAAAACATCTATGAAACCACCACCCAGATGTAGTGTTTCTGGGCGTTTTTTTCACTCCATCCCATGGACCAAGTTTTTGTTGGACCCAAGTTCAGGACCCAGGATCAAAGCTACATCGAGCTCGCACAAGTTCTTGGAATATTCCAGGTTTTCATCTGGCAATTCAACTTCCAGATCCAGTTGCTTCAAGTAAGGCGTAGCGGCCTGGTGGTTTCGACCCAAAACCCACACGTGACATGAACCATTGAACCTCCTGGGTTGGGTTTATGACGGGATCCTTATAAAAATTTCCTTATATTGGCTTGTTATAATGCCTATATTATAACTGGGGGTAGTATTATTTCATCCCCTTTTAGAACCCAACCATCTTTTGTGTGAACTGATCACTGCTCCATGTAAGGTCTGGTAGAGTCATCAGGCATTTCAGGTACCTATTTTAGGGAACTACTCACCTTTTTCGGGGGTTTCCTAAAATAGGGGTACCCCAAAATGAATGGTTTGTAATGGAAAACCCTATTAAAATGGATGATTTGGGGGTACCACTATTTTAGGAAACACCCATATAATATAAGCTGTATGTAAGGGTACGGGAAACCCCACCTTAAACCTCGTTCCTTTCGGTTTGCAGCCAACCAACGTTGCTGACCATTTCCCACTGCTTGGAGGATCATCTCAGTAAGTAAGTGATAAATAACCATGGTGATCGTAAGTCCGCCAACTGGGGTTGTGGGACCCCTTCCAAATGGGCTACAGTAATTAAATGACTTATAGATGGGGTTTACTCACCACTTACTATCTGGAATGATCCTCCAAGTATTCCCCCCAAACGGTTTATTTGCCTCCGTTCCCGGCTTTCCATGGGAGGATTCACAACGGTCAGCTGTTTCTGCCACGGACAAAAGCTCCGCAAAGTCCTGCAAGCGAATACCCCGGCACCAGCAGAAAACACCCCCTTCCAGTAAACTCACATGGCAAGCCTAGCTGGAACAATCCTCCCCCTTCTTTTTTCACACACGAAATACATATGCACTGGATTATCTCCCGTCCCAATAGTCACCACCAAGAAAACATTACATGTTTAGATTTGCGGGTTCCGAACTAAACCGGCTCATTTGGCACTGTTAATTAGGGAAGGGGGACAACCAAAAATATAAACTTAACAATGCTACGAACCAAAGTCTTCTAAGCTCCTAGAACCAAGATGACCCAAATTTTGGAAGATTTGACCCATAAAATGGTTCCAATTCAAACCTCCAAGACAGATTTTTCATGATTTTTTCCCACTCAAATAAGTCTTGCTACCACCTTTGAAGCCACCAACTGGAGCTTGAACGTTCTCCAGGGATCTATTACACCCCGGAAATTGAACAGTTAGCCCCTAAAAATAGGCTTGCTCCCAAAAGGAAAGGAAACTCATCTTCCAACCATCCATTTTTCAGGGGCGAACTGTTGAATTTCGGGGGTGTAAATACCATGGGTACACTTTAAGGAGTACACCCGTCCTTGTCCCTTGATTCAATTCACAAA
The DNA here is from genome assembly GCA_000507305.1 of Breviolum minutum Mf 1.05b.01. Lineage (NCBI taxonomy): Eukaryota > Dinophyceae > Suessiales > Symbiodiniaceae > Breviolum > Breviolum minutum. The sequence continues at coordinate 157,238 of DF239246.1, forward strand.
ACTTTCACAACCTGAGCTACCCAAAAAAAAAACGGCCCTACTTTTCCATGGAGTCATCCTGGTTGGGTTTATTTCGGGATCCTTATATTTGCGACTATTAAAATCCCCAATGTAATTGGGTAGTATAACCCCTTGATATCCCTCATATACACTAAACAACCAGTTATATACCGTAAATGGTGGTTATATATTCCTTACACACCTTATATTGACCCAGTTATATATAATCCTAAACAACCAGGGGCCCTTTTTTCGTTGGCTCACCTGTTTTTTAGATCGCCTGAAGCCGCATTTGCGACTTGACCGTGTGACCAGTGGTTTCTTCCACACCATGGCTCACATACACCTCAAGGGCGGTTGTTGAGTAGCTTGGAGCGTGTCTGGCAATAAAACGATGATCTGTTGCAAGAAAACATGGTCATGTAGTAGTTTTCCATGTTTATGGAATAATTTATGGAATCCTGATTATTTAAATTTGAAAACAAGTATAATAAGGGTTTATGGGGCATATAAAAATTCCCTTTTTGCGCATCAACATTGGGGTCATTCAATAATCTAATATCACCCAAGCCAGGCTTGTAACCGTTCCCTGGTTTTTCCATTCATTTTTATCCAGAGTTGCCCTGCAGTAGGAGTCCACGAACTTGAACCTGCCTTAAACTAACATAGCACCTGAATTTTCTTTTGGGATGGCTTATTTTTTAGGGCTTATGTCCTTTCAGAGAGGGTAATACACAAGTTGAACACATCCTCTTTTGTAAGTTCCCTGTGTGGGAGACGCTTATGCTTTAATCTACCCCCAAAAGCCCACCCCCCCACACAAAAAGAAACACGCATCGATAAAAAAAACAACTATTGAAACTAGAGGGTTCCAAAGAGACCATGCATGATATAATTACCTACAATTTACCATCAAACAACCCATCCATGTATAGGTACATAGATCATACTTGGATAGTATGGAAGTGAATTTGTACATTTCCTTCCCTTACACCTAAAACAATTTGGAGTGACAGGTCCCCGAGACTATCATTCCTTCCAGTTTACCCAACTAACCAATGTCTATACCTGTGGATGGATGTATGTCATATTCACATTCATTTGGGTATGGTTTCAGGGGTACATGTAACTAACTAGATTCACCACCATATATTGAGTGTCTATATGATAGGGAAAGAAAGAAGTTGACAAACCTTTGGTAGACACGGTGACAAATATATCAACAAACTTTCGCTAGACACAAGGGACGAACGATCTCGGAGCATCATCAGGGATTTACGTGTTCGGTGTGCCCAAGGAAATGCGATGTGATAATTTTGATGATGGATTTCACCATAGCCAAAGCGGACCTAATGATGATATACCATGTGATTTAGGATCGGAAAATACATGAACATCCCTGGCTCCGTTTATTGCGCCCCAAAGGACTTACAGGGTTTTTTGACATAACAATGGTGGTCAACTGGTCAACAATGTGAGGCATCAGGCCATCTTTTCAAGTCACTTTACATCACTCATCATACCCCCCAAAAAGTTTTAAAATTTTAGATCTACAGTCCTTTTCAGGAATATGGTCATCCCAACCTTACTAGTTGGTGGTTGAACCAACCCATCTGAAAAATATGATCATTCCCCAAGGGGTAAAAATAAACAATAAATTTGAAGTTTCACCACCTAGTTTAATAGGGAATCCTTTTACTGGGTATATCAACATTATATCAACCCTTATTAATGGGAGTATGACGATCCCGAGTCCCATGGGGAAAAAAATCCTTAGCAAATATAAACCCTACATAAAACTTACCAAACTTGGAGGGCAACATTTTTTTCAAGCCATGCATAGCGACAAAACTTCGTTTTTTTCCCAACAAAAAGGTCCCACATCGGTCCCAAAGGCCCAGTATGGTGTTTTGGCCTTTTTTTGAGTCAATTTGCGGAGGTTCGTCATCTTCCTTGATATTCAGTGTAAAACTAGTTGGTGGTTTCAACCCAGCCATTTGCAAAAAAAAATTCGTCAAAATGGGAATCTTCGCCAAATAGGGGTGACAATAAAACGTATTTGAAACCACCACCCAGAAAATGATACATGTCTTTGAAACCAAACCCTCAAATCTTCGGTTTTAAAAAAAAACCGGTCAAACATCTTTGAAACCAAACCACCCTCATTACCCTCCCAAAAATATCCAAAAATCAGGGTAAAAGACCACTCTCATGAATTCAGGGCGTGGAGGCCCGTGTTTGGAAGTTGTAGTTTTCGCTATGAGCCAAGTAAAGCGCAATACTTCCGATCATTTGCCATACTGTTTACGGTTCAGAAATCCGGCGATCACCACCTGGGATGTAAAAATCCCTGTAAATAATCGGATAAACTACCAAACTCTACTGGTTAGCCGGATTTCTGAACCATCAACAGTAGCAATTAAACAACCAGGATACCACAGTTGGAGGGACATACTTGGAAGATCATCCGAGGATTAGCAAGTGGTTAATACTCATGGTTAGGAAGTCCCCGATTCCTGGGGTTATTCCCTTTCCGAATGGCTTACAAATGGCTTATAAATGAAGGGCCCATCCCGACTACTTACTAACTGGGGGGCCCATCCTCCAAGTACGAGGTGGGCGGGCCCCTGCCAATCATTGGGGGGAGTTATGGGGCCCCTATCAGTAGGGTGAAATCACCTCAGTTACCCATTTATTTTCGGCCATCAAAAAAAAGGGATGAAATAACTCCACTTATTATACTGTAACTGGATCCGGGAGCCACCTTGCAACAATTGTAACGATTGCAGACGGTTCACATTTGCCAACACTTAAAAGCTCATAACCTAGGTACCCGCAAGTCTCCATGCTTTCTTGCGATAGATCCTCTCTGCTGGCGGGTTTTTTGACGACGTGACATTTAATGGCTAGATACAACAAAAATGACGCCATCTTCAAAGGCCGGAGATAAGTTTTAAACATCTAGGGGTTTGCTTGTTAAGGTGGTTGGCAAAAAAATCCAAACAGATTCCGCAAATGGGGGTGAACTTGATTTACCACGGTAAATGTAAAAAACACCTGAAGCAAACACAAGAAACCCATCAATTGTCCCAGGGGGGAACTTAACGCAACATCCAACGTTTCACGTTTGCTTGGCTCGTAGCTGGGGGAATCGAAATCTGTGGGTTCCAACCAACACGAGAAACTTCTGATTTGAGCAATGGCAGCAAAACCCCTGAGACATGCCTTTGAATCATGGTTGGTTTACAGATTTTATAGGGATCCTGTCATTTCATGGCTTCTGAACCACTCCCCCCAAAATAACTGGAGATTGTATTTCATCCCCTATATTCACCTAACATCTCAGGTACCTAAAATGGAGGAATCCTCACCTATATAAGCTGTATGGATACGGCTTATGTAAGGGAAAACACACCCCCAAAACAGTCTTATAAAGTTCCATGCCTCTATTTTAGGTACCTGAAAATCTGGAAGTTCCCAGGTTTCATAACTTTGTCAAGATCGGGGTGGAGCCTTGGAGGATGGGCCAACAGTTAGCAAGTAGTTAGTAACCTCCATTTATATGCCATTTGTAAAGGTAGATAACCTTACTTACGGGACTTAATATCCATAGCTATTAACCACTTACTAACTGGGATGATCCTCCAAGTGGACACCCAAACAACTCTTGGGGCAAGGCATTTTTTCACGGTATAACTGGAGGCTTTTAAAGAAGACGATTAGTCGAGAACGAAGGTCTATTCCTTCCCAAAAATTGTACACTGGTTATTCCCATCGTCATCCCTAAATTACTCCCTTGGAAATTGAACATAGACACTAAAAGTCCGGAAAAAACTATGAGAATTAGATGTATCCAGGCATTCAATGTCAGGTTCAATTTCATGTAGTGATGATCCAAAGGGTTGGTTTTTGCTAAACAATACTTTGCAAAAGCGATATTCCACCGTTAACAGGATCCAATTGAGCAATGAAAAGGGGTTCCTGGTTGTTTAGGGTATAAAGGGGTTGAACTACTGCCCAGTTCCGTGGGGATCATGACAAACCATTTATAAGTTAGAAGGATCCGTATGAACCAAGCAGTATAATGGAATGCAAAAGGTTTTTTGTCAAGGCTCACTTGGATTTGTTGAAGGTCTTGTTTACTTCTTACCGTGGGATTCATCACCATTTTGCACCACCAGGAATGGAAGAATATGTTTGGAACTTTTTCCCCCCGCATCGTTCACAAGCAAATCCAAGATTTGTGTCGCAGCACATCTGGAAGTGAATCCTATAAGGTTAAATGTCCTTAACAGGATCCAATTCATGATACATCCGCAAAATTTAAACACTTTGCCCCTGAAACGTGATTGCTTCCAAAATTGGAATTTCCTTGGCCAGGAGCTGATTTTAAGGTTTTCTGTCAAGTTTCGGGGGGGATTTGGTAACTTAGACCTATTGATGTAACAAAAATCACCAGTTTGTTGGAAGACATCACTTGAAATCCTTACTATATTTGATGCCGCAATCCTGAATCTGACCTTAATCCCAACACAACCAGGAACAGTATCCATTTTTGAACGCCTTTTTGGCAACAACCACTATAAACCAACAAAACCACCAAAAATCCCATTCTCAACCTGCAGTTTGCGCTGTTACTGAATAGGTTCTCGCATCCCAAGGTATATTATACCAGGTGGCCGAAAAACCCAGTTATGAATGGTGTTATTTCACCCCTATAAATGGCCATTTCTCACCCCAATTGAAACCCAATGAAAATTCGGCGATTTATAGAGTGAAATACATATATTAACTCCATTTATAACAATCAGCTCCTAAGGGTCCACCTTGTAATCCCCTACTTGAAACTAAAAATTCGCACCTGAAAATGGATGGTTGAAATGGTAGTTTCCTTTTGGGCCCGACCTATTTTCAGGTGCGAGCGCCGTTAGTTTCAGGGAGAATATCTCAACTCCAACAAAACCAAGCCCTCCAATGGCTCCTGGCGTCCAACTGCAACATGACCATGAAGATGCCCAGGCGCGACAGGTCTTGGGCTGTGAGCTACCCAAAAAACGCGAAACAGTCACCTGGTTGAAGAACTGGGAGGATCGACCCCCAGCTAGTAAGTGGTTAAGATCCACCCCCATCTAAAAACCATCTAGGCCTTTTGGAAACAAATAACCCTAGTTAGGGGCGTTGTTAATCATGGTCATTAAACTTTATCAACCACTCACTAAGTCGGATAATCCTCCAAGAAACAACTGGAAAATTCCATGGAAACTTGAAAATCAATGCTGAAGAAAAAGGCAAATCACCTAAACCAACACCTCTCCCATATTTTGGGATTCTATCTTTTTTGGTTTTTCGCGCGGGGTATGGAAACTATTCATTTGTGACCTCCTTTGCACGTGACTCGGGACCCCTCCCTGCTTTGTGATTTTGGAAGACTGGTGGCCAGTGACAAGCGCATGTATTGTAAACCGACGGGGTCATGATATAAATTGACAATACTATTTGCATTTATTGTTTCTAGTGTTAAAATCGGTGTTATATTTAATGAAATATTGCTGGTTAAACTACAACCAATTGCTACATTACCTGCAACATTAAGATTATCAACATTTAATTCTGCTATTGCAAGTGTAGATACATTCGTACTACTCGCATCAATTATTCCACTAGATGTTTAATCAGAAGTAATTGATTTATCAAATCCACAATTTGTTGCAACAGTATTTGTTGTTGGATTGAAGTTATCTACGAAAGGATTTGTAGATGTTAAATTTGTTGAAAATGAATGAACACAAGTGTTTCTTAGATCATAATGAAAAACAACTATCATTAACTTCACATGTAAATCCAATTTCATCAAGTTTAAGAGCCCTTTTTTTTAAAGAATACTTAAAAAACGTCAAAATGATCTTCTTCTTCCATCTTTGTAATACTTGCTCTTGTCTGTCTTGTTCTCCTTGTGCCCCTCGCCAGATTCCTCAACACCTGGCAAAAGTTGCAACGCAGGGGCACTGACTCGGACAAAATGATGTATATAAAAGATATGATGTCAGTTCGTTCTTGATGCACTCCAACTCTCCAGCACACTCTATGTTGATGCCTTCTGATGTCTTCCCATTCTTGTTGATGATCAGTTTGTCATTATTCTATGATAGTCTTTGATTTTTTGGATTCTTGACTTGTCCGCGCACAGACAATTCATCAAAATCTCATCAATACGTATCAATACAACATATCTCCGTGAACCTGCTGGAACTGTAGCAAGAGACCTGTCGAAGGTCAACACATCAGGGCACTGACTGTAGAAAATGGTACGCCCCGAACTTTCAACCTACAGTCATCTACTGTCTCTTTATTCACTATCCCAGGGAGTACACAAAGACACACAGTAAACAATACAGTACCTTTCGAGTTGCCAAAAGGGACCTTATGTGCGTCTATGGTTAACATGTAGCCTGTGGAACTCGAGAAAGAAAGAAACGCAACAAACACCAGTCAAACGGGAAGCGCCTAGGTTGGCTTCAGTGCATTCTGTCTAGGGCCAGCTTCATAAAACAATATGCAAAAAAACAAAGATTTCCAGTGAAGCAGTACTTAACAAAAAAGAATTGTTCAAATACAATCATCACATGATCATCTGCGACCATCACATGACCATCTCATGATCCTCTATGACCGGCTGTGGTCATCCTACGATCATCACGCGATCATCAAATTATCAAATTGATGATGAAAGCATCATCACATTTATCATCAATTTCGCTCAGGTCAGATTGATCTCTAAATGATCATCATCCGTCATCCCCCCGCAAGAAGGACACCTTGGCGGTCTCTTGGCGGGCTGCCGCGACCAGGCCACGGAAAGAACGACTTTCAGCCACCAGTGACAGGTCAAGCAAGACATGGAGAAACCCGAAACTGGAAGACCTCAAATTCAATACTGAAAAAACCAGCACGTTTTTGATTTGAGAATTTGAATGTGAAATCTAAAACCCATGGTTCAGCGCTATTCATGAAACGATCGAAAAAAGCATTGTCGTATACTGTATCGAGACTTTAATATTTTCGTCTGGATATTTCCTGATTACTTCAATTTTCGCCAGAACAATGCGCACACAATAGCAAACATGCACTTGTGAAGGCCCATGCTGTCCTTGAGCACTTAACATGGGATCGTTTTATCTTGTCCATTGCATGTCCATTCATTTCCTCCAAGGCTATTGGACATATCTTGTCAGTTTCACAAGCTATTGGACCATTGGATGCTGTTGGTCTCTGGTGCGTCCCAGGAGCAGGACTTGTCTTGGTGGAGGACCATCTCGTTTAACATACTTTGGGACACCTCAAGCAAAACATGGTAGTCCTTTCAGTGGCGGACCATCTCGCTGTCCATGCTAACTTGCATATTCCAACATTTATCTGCTGGATGCTGAATTCATCTGGGTTGTTTATGTGTTTTGAGATTCAACATGCATGTTGAGAGAGCAAGCAAGACATTCTGCTTTGAACCTTATGCTGCTTCCATTCAGTAAATTCAACCGGACCCTCAGAATTTCTTCAACCTGTATCAGGAGACCATTCAACACCATGCAGAGTGCGAAGGCTTGTTATGCAAATTGTTTGCAGTCTGGCTTCGGGACTTTGTTGCAACAAGATCAGCACGTATGAGCACCATTTCTTTTCTGGTTCATGCTCAATAGCTCTGCTTTTGCCGAAGTGTTGTGGTGTGTATTCAGTACAAAGTACCAACACTTGAGCCAACATGGCTACGGTGAAAATTAAAAAAATTGAAAAATCAAAGATTATGTTTTCATTGTTTTTACTATTTAAAAAACAGTTTATATAAATATAGAAACTAATTAATGACAAAAAATCAATAGAAAAGAGAATATTAATAAACAAGAAAATAACAAAATTATCGTTGATGCGGAAGCAGGAAGTGGTAAAACAAAAGCAAATCTTCATATTTCATCAAATTTAAAAATTCTAATTTATTATGATTCACGTAAAATTCTAAATTAAATAAAAAGTAAAAGAACATAAAATTAAGATTTAGATTTCATAGTGTTCATTCATTTGTGTAAATCACTATGATGAGAATGGTGACAAANTTTATTTTAGAAAAAACAGATTTATTTAAAATATGTAAATTAGGTGATAAAAACCAATCAATTGATCAATGTAATCATTCAAGAAAAAGCTGTATTACATTAGCAAATACGTTGTTTAATAATAATAATAATATTGATTGGGTGAATTGTTATTTAAATTCAAGTTTAAGAATAAAACAGCACGTATGAAATTTTGTTGATGTTGTTTATTAAAATAAGAAAGAATAAAAATGTTATGAACACAATAAAAAAAACCTGATGATAATATTTGAAATACAATTGATGCTACAAATATGTCTATATGATTTCAATATTGAAAAATATATTTGGGATATTTACCTGCTGATTTTTCTATTTTAACGCCTTCGTTGAAATCTAAAAAAAATCCAGTAAGAAAATGAGAAACTTAAAGTAAAATTAATATGCCCCAGAAAATGCAAAACAAATGCAAGGAAAAATGCATTTTTTGCATGTTCGCATTCTTTGAGGTTTTTGAATGCGGTTTCCTTCTAGAATATTGATGTTTGTGCCATGGCTATGGCGTGGCTAGGGTGCCATTGCATGTTTCTGCAATTTGCTTTCTCTGCTCGCATTTTTTGCATGTAGTGGTTGCCTTATGTTTGCATGTTTTCGGGTTTGTCAAGTTTGTAAATTTCTTGAACAAGCTGTACAGCTTACCACATAAGTAAACTTAGTCTTGCCTGACACATGTCAAGAATGAGCGATAATCAAAAGTATTGGATCATGTTCCATGTAGTAGTTAAAATTCTATTGCCCTTCACTCCCAACCACAGTGCCCTCTACCACATGCATTTCTCCAACCCAATTGACAGCCTTTCGGAACTTGTCTAGTCCGAATCTTATCCTGGCGAGTATCGTGTGAAGCGGGAAGGGACGATGTGACAATGGGCAACATCCCCAGAGTCACCCACGGATGGGTTCCTGAGGACTTTCATTATCCCAAATAGAGAATGCCCTATTGAGAGGTGCGCAGATTAAGAATTCCTACAGACTTGGTTTTGTGTTACATGCGCAAGATTTCATTCAACGACATCAGGCGTTTGATAGGTAGTCTTGAAGCCCTCACTAGGAGCTGTTCAACCTTAGCCAGTAATCACTTGGTCGTTTGGCGACATCCGATTCGGTTCACCGTTGGTTGAATTATACTTCCCTAAACCAATCGCGACAAACTTGACATCGGAGGAAAACTTCAAAGCACAAGCATATTGCGCACGATTCGGAATGATTCTTCTTGCCATGACGTTCCTCTGGGCACCCGCACTTTGCATAAAGCTCCTCGTCGTCACCGTCGTCACCCATTTTTGCTTTTGGAGTCACTGATTAGCCACAGCTGCAACAAGAATATATGGACCACTCCAATCTTAAGAGGGATCAATTCACAAATCATTATATACCTCATGAAAAATGTGTGTCTCTTTCTATCTCTTGCTTTTGACATGATCTTACCTGGGCCTTTCTTTGGATCTGTCCCTGTGATCTAATGCCTGTTGACATCGATGGACTGTTCATCATGCATACTATCATAAGTCTTTTCTTGCTCTTTTGCTTGTCTTACATTATCTTCGTCATGTCTGCACATCGTATCGTTTGTCTTCCAGATTCGAGAGAAAAGCTGAATATTAATATTTATGTTCCGTCTTTAAAAATAGATACACGGATTATCAAAAAAAACATAGTATATTGTACTTTTCATGAAAGTAAAGGTTTAGAAACATCCAGCGGGGTGACATTGGTAGGCTATGCAGGATGGCTTACTGTTTTCCATAAAACTGGGTCGTATTTCATCCGCAACCTATTGCCCCAAACGACTACGGGCCCTTTGTCGTTGCTCCGAAAACTTTTGGCAGAAGTCATGCATACCAGTGTCTCAGATCCCTATGGTTCATGGGATTCCAAACTACTCCCAAACAGAAATATGGGTTTCATAAAAGGTTATCAACCACAATTACCCTTAAAACAAGGCAATGGTATACAGGGTTTGCCATAATCACCTGAAACAACCTTAAGAAAACAAGGAGAAACCCTACATCACCAAGGGACTGCTACCTATCAATCTTTAGGGGCCCGATTTTCCCATGCAACTTTCGGTTCTTATGGTGGACCCTGGTGTAAAACCTCTTTATTTCTGGATAATTTTGATGGTTGGTGGTTTCAACCCATCTGAAAAATATTAGTCAAAATGGGTTCATCTTCCCCAAATAGGGATGAACATAAAAAAATATTTGAGTTGCCACCACCTAGTTTTGATGGTAGTAGGATTCCTTCTCAGGTAACATCAGGCCGTCAATCAGGCCTTCAATCCTCGGAAAATTCGGTGCAGCATTGGGGGGGCACCCTTAAATTCGCATGATTGCCCTGACACGGAACATGGTCTCTAGGGATCCTGGCTCACCGAAACTGAGAATGGAACCAAAAATACCTTTCTGAGGATGTGATTATCCACCCCCAATCATCATCTGACAAGGTGATTGGATCCTTAGGGTTTATAGAAAATGAAACATTGACTTCAAAAAATTGGGAAGCTTCAGCCTTTCCTACTCCCTGACAAATTTGCAGAAAGATCCCACCTGAACAGCAACGGCTCACGCCACATCAACCATCAAATCGTCATTAATTAGTTCATCGCGATCTCATTTCATTACTTATGAAATAATCCCAACAAAAATGGATCTTATAACCCACCATTCACAGCAGAAAAAAACACATGTTTTTTCTTGTGACTGCTGTTTGCCAGAATTTCGCATCACTCATATGGCCACCCTGTAAACGTCTTTATATCCCCCCCCGTAAGCCCTTACAAATATCCCCCCGTTGATCCTACACGTTGGCAACGAGTCGTTGTTTTGCTTGTAAACCGGGCCGCCTGAAACAGGTCCAAGGCCACTAGCGCTAAAGCACCCAAGGCAGAAAGACCGTACCTCGCTATTTTGGGATTTTTGGATGGATGGTTTCGCATCCATTTTTTTTCGCCAAACCCAACCCAAAACGCTTTTTGCCGGATTTTCTCCGGATTTTTTTGTCCCACCTCAAATTTATGAAAAGTGGAAAAAAACACCAGGTGAAAAAAAAATAAAGCCCTTCGAGCCTTCATTTTTGGCCCTTTGGCCCTGTGATTTTGCATCTCTTTGCTATTAGAGAGTCACCATGCTGACTTCGAAATCTGTATAATCGAAGGGCCCAAGAAAGAATTTGGGACACAGCTTGCTATCTGTCATTTGTTTAAATTTGTTCAATAAAAATAAATGTATTTCATGATCAATTCGATTATTTACTTTAGGTTGTGTACAGGCAGGGTATTAAACTTAGTATTGAACAGTATTCATATATGTGTGTCTATAGCTGAACGTGGGGAATCATACAAGATAAGATCAAGATAAGATAGAACGGATTGAAACCATAGCAACTGTAATCAAAAGATATTTCGCAATTATCACAAAGCACAGCAAGAATATTGAGAAAATGAGCTAGGCACGAAGACGCAAATGCACGATTCTTTTTTCGAGTTTGAGAGCTGACAACATGCACATGCATATGGAGGGGTGGTAAGTCAGAACAACTAATACAAACTGACGCCCTGATTGATAAATCAAAGTAATGTACTGAATCAAAGGAATTTAATGACGTCAAGTCGATCTAGATCAAGTCAGTGAATTGATGCTGCAATCAAATTCGAAGGAACAGTGGTTGCTATTGACCTTCAAATATGTTCATGGCCATTTGGAAGGGGAAGAACCCCGTGCTTACTAACCACTGAACCAAGTCCTGCTATGATCCTCCAAGTAGAGACTATATTGACTAAGAATCATCACTTTGTCATAGTGGAAATGGTGGGTATACCACCAAAAAGGTACCTTCAATAAGCAACCCCATCAATACACCTTGTATCACGTGGTAATTCATTGGGTCCCAATCCCCTTTAAAAAAAGGCTCCTTGGAGGAGTTGTCTTTGGGGAGATGGTTTCCCCCATGCGAAAAAAGGCACCACTTTCTCTGCACGAAGGCAGCCAGCGGCAGCTCAGTGGTCCACGTCGTTAAGGACGTTAAGGCAGCCAGGTGTCGGCGCAGAAGGCACGGCATGGCGACATGGTAAGGCCGACCCTTGGGACAGGATCATCCCACTCTCCTACCTGGTTGGGTGCGTGGTTCACCCTCATCTTTGTTGACTCATTTTGTAGGGGGAAACCGGTGATCCAGTAGATCACCCCACTTAGGATTTAGTGCTTATCTTGCTTAGTTGAGGGAGTAAACCAAGCCATTTATAACTAGACCAACCCTAGTTAGGGGGCAACAACTAACCATGGTGCTTAACCACATGGGATGATCACTACTTACCCTAGGAAGGATCAAACAATACCCTGCAAAAGACTGGAAAAAACTACGTAGCTGTGTTGGGATTGGTGAAAAATTAGTCAAAATAGATGTTACCCTCTGGTAAACTAACATAGCAATGAAATATCCACATTTTCAATAGGAAATACATCTTCCAAGGGTCCATTTTTCATTGCCATGTTAGATTACCGGCGTGTAGTTTAACAGAGAGGAACCCCCCCCCCCTGGAGGTTAACAGAGAGGACCCCCCCCTGGTTTTGTTTTGTTGCTGCAATCTATGGCTCCAATGCGGTCCTGAAAGGACGTCACCTTCGGCGACGGCCATTGAGTCTTTGTCAAACGGCAACGGTTGCCATTTACCGATCCACAGAAACCTGTCATGGGGGGGGAACTGGGGTCATGTCAGCCCTGTTTTGCTGGGTACAAAGGGGCTACAGTACTTGAAAAATAGATGGTGCAATCCCTACATATTGATTTATAAGGACCCTTTACTAACCTACCGTTTGGTATCTGTGCCATCTTTTTTGACCTTAAGGTATATATTAGGCCTTGCCAAAAAAACACACTGCAACAGTGGAACTTTTCAAGATAAATATTTACCTCACTGTGACAGGGTTTTTTGGGCAATCCCCAAGATATATACACATATCATATTCAATGGAATACCCTGATAAAAATGCATCATCATTCATGGTTTTATGAAAAATAGTCATCTAGTTGGTGGTTTCAAAAATATTAGTCAAAAATGGGCTTATCTTCCCCAATTTTCGGGGTGAACATAAAACATCTTTGAGTTGCCACCACCCAGTCATCCCTACCGCCGGCCGGGACTCGTGACTCGTGACTCGACCAAATCCTTGTCTGAAACTATCGGTTATCACCACCTGACAATTGATGGTTGGAAGACGATCACCTGAGCCACGAAAAAAAAACTACTACTTTCCATTATACTGGTGGTTTAATAGGCATCCTGGCATCCTTATAATGATTTATTAAATTCCCCATATAACTGGGTAGTATAATCCCCTATACAACCCAACCAACCAGGGCATTTTTCGTGGCTCGCCTTTCCTTTAGGGATGGCCCATCTTGTCAGGTGCTTTTTGCTGTTAGTTTCAACTCACCCAGCGAGCTCCAACAAAAACGGAGCCACCAAATGAGCATCCAAGAAACCCGGCCGGAGACTTTCCATGAGTCATCCTGGTTGTTTAATAGGGATCCTTATTTCATGCTATGAAAATAATCTCCACATAACTGGGTAGTGAACTTCATCCCCAACAAATCCCATGAACACCCGAGGACCGATTTTGTTTTCATTGCACAAATGGCACCTGCATCAGCCATACTCAATGCCATCTCTGGATGGCCACCATTGAATTTATCAGCCTCCACTGGTAACATGGCCTCGGGTCACCACAGGTCTGCGCGGGTGGAACGACCCTTTCCCTTGGTGGCGAGAAATGGTCAAATCAGCCAACTTGCAGGGGTTCATATATAGCCCAGATGCTCCATGTATGGTATATCTACTTACATTTACCTTACATGTATGATAATTATAGGTAAATATTCCATACATGGAGCATTTGGGTAGTTCTGACGAAACAACTTATGTTATGATGACCCAATTTACTTGTAGTTTTAAGCCCTAAAAAATGGTTTATAGCCCTTCCAAATGAAAGAACAGTTGGTTTTCATGCTGCCACTTCTGAAGGGCCACTTCTGCCCAGCCAATCCACCCATTGGCCAAGATACAACATAGGCTGAGACCCGTGGAACGCTTCCCACGTTTCCTGAGGCAACGGCGGCAACGGCGGGTTCCATCATGGGAATTTCCTCCAGGCTGCGTTTCTGTGCGGACCCCACTGAAATAACCTTGGGGAGACACATACTTGCATGCCCCAAGAAGTTAGCAAATGATTAGTAATGGGGTTTGCCCCCTTGTCAGCAAGAGTCACCACCAAGATTGTTACATGTTTAGTAACATGTCCATATAAACATTCGTTTACCACTGATATCACTGCGGAGGGGGACAACACAACCAAGTTACTTATAATATACATAGGGCATATCAGAGTGAACACCTTGTGGTGCCATTTTGCTAACCAACCTGGCATCTGTTGTTGTTGTTGTTGTTGTTGTTGTAATTGATGTTCCTAAGAGAACAAGGAAACACCCAAAGTTTTGCCAAGAAAATTATGCCGGGCAAATTAATTGTAAACAAAAACGCAAGTAGTCAATGGATGTCCATTTTTTCCATGATTCATAGGAAAAATGCTGGTGCCAATGGATGGTACCCTTAATAATCAACCCCATATACACCTTATATCACGTGGGTATTTATTGGATCCCAATCCCATTTTAAAGGGTTCCTTCGCGGATTAAACAGCTAGGGTACCATCCCAAGGGTACCAGCATTTTCCCTATGATTCCCTGATTAAACATATCAAGTCCCATATGAGATTCATCACCCTCAACTGATCACCTAATCTTACCTCACCAACTTTGCCACCTGATGGAAGCAACATCTGCAAAAATCCTGATTTTGTTTTCCCCAATTTCTCAAATTGGTGGTTTCAACCCATTTGAAAAATATGCTCGTCAAACTGGATCATTTCCCTGGGTAGGTTGAAAACCAAACTCCGTTGGATGGTTTCCACGGGAGCACCTGTCCCTCCCTCCGTTGCATCAAGAAACGACTCGGTCCATGAGGCAACACTGACAGCCATAGCACCAAAGAACCCGCGGAACCCTTGGCCCACAGCGGCATGGTTAAACAAGGGTTGGAGTTAAGGATTGGCCTAGTTATATCTGTAGGCTTGTGGCGGTCAGAACCTGGTGATCACCTAGGATGTACTAAAATTTGGATGTCACTTTGTGGGATGAACTATCTATCGGCTGTTTTTTTCCCAGATTTTTCAGAACCATCAGGGTGCAATGCAAAAAAAAACATGGACATCCAAACACCCCAAGCGTTTTTCCCTTCTGGTTCTTTCGGGAAAAAATAGGGGTGTGCCATGCTGAAACGATCTCCTTAGCCCAAGCCACAGCCAGGTGAATTGCTTCTCGGTCAAGTTCAGGAGGGCATTCCTTTGATCAAAACTCAGTGGTGGCGTCTAAACGCGGCCCATCTCTGGAAACAAATATGAGTTGGGTTCACCTCCCCACCCAGGTTGCAATCGTCACCACCAGGATTTTTTTATATACATTTTTTGTAGCGAATCCGGCAAAACCTTCAGTTTCAATGGGTTTGTGGGTGGGGGGGGAAGGGGTAAATCCAACATACGACCGAGTCAAATGGGTTGATGATCATCTTCCCCAGATTTCGGGAGGCAAACATGAGAAACATCATTGAAACCAGCAAAGCAAGTGCCGGCTTATCATCTCAGGACATACTCAAGCCGGCTGATCAAATCACCAGAAGATGTGCATCCAAACCCTACAATTTATGCCTAATCAACCAACCTCCCCTAACTACCACCCCCTCACAAATAAGGGTTCGATAGCCCACCTTCTTAAGGGAAACCACTGGTTGATGAGCCCTGATCATAAGGCTTTATTTCTGGGCGGGTATAAACCTCAGACTGGGGGGAGGTAGGTTGACCGGCCACAAATATATTGTCGGCACAGAGACTTCCATGACGAAAAACACAAAGATTCCCATTGCTTTTGTCTCAATTCTTTGTTCAAGACAAATTATTCAAAGTATTCTAATTCTACATACAAGGTGGGCCCCTACTATAAATGGAGTTTTAGCCGCTATAAATGGCTTCATAAATAGGTAGTCGTTGGAGGTAAATGGCTCATTTGCTACGTTTTTTCCATCATATTATCCTCCCCTTCTTTTTTCAAACGCCAGTCCCGGGGGACATTGTCCACCATCAAAGCCGAGGATCCCGTCCACTACGGGACCCAAAGGATTTGGACCATTCACCCAAGCGCCGGTGGAAGCCTGGATTTGATTCGCGTGGGCAAAATTTTTTGAGGACGACTCAACCTCAACCTCATGAGAATCCTCGGGTACCCTCCAACAAGATGGACCCCGACCCTATATAGTAGTTACAAACGGAATTATGGGGTCCCTAAAAATGGCCGAAAACACATGGGTAAATTCGGGTTATAATCCTCTTAAGTGGAGTTAGTTTTCCAACCCTACGGAAAGAACTGGTAGGGGTCCACTTGGAAATAGCCGGCATTATCAAGCCCACCATTGTCCTGATTCTCCTTAGGTCGACGCTAATAGGCGCCCCTTAGATTCTCATGATTCCAAGTTCACGTGAAATGTCTTCAAGGTGGGCCCCTACCAGGTATAAATGCAGGTATCAAACAAAAACTATTTGAAACCACCACCTATTATTTAGTTAGGTAATAACTGGCTGAACCTTAGTAGGGAATGAAGGAATAAAGCTTTACATAGTTACAAGGGGGATTCATTCCCTCATTCCCTACTAAGGGCCAGCCAAATAATGGGGTTACAAGCCATTTACAACTATAGAATACTAATCCTACATTAGGGAACTTACTAACCAGGCTTGTTAACCACTTCCTAAATAGGATGATCCTACAAGTAGGTTGACGAAATGGGACCCCTTCCAAATGGCCATTTTCAATGGCTTTTTTTAAGTGAGGGTTACTATCGACCTGCGAACTGGGATGATCCTCCAAGTATTCTCCTTTCTTCAGGCCTTGCGAACGGGGATGATGGTTTGTCCAACTCCGCAATAAGGCGAACTATTTCTTGGATGGGCGAACGTGGGGACTGGGGAGGGGTGGGCCCCTCCAAAAATCCTCCAAGTATCAATGGTAAAAAGTGATAATGATGAAGTTGAACCACCCAATCATTATCAATTGATGATGACAATTCCATCAGAATCCAGCTATACATGATGAGCCTGTGAATCTGAATATGGATGTTTCCAAAAATGGTGGTACCCCCATATCATCCATTTTAAGAGGGTGTTCCATTATAAACCATCCATTTTGGGGGTACCCCTACTTTTGGAAACACCCATATGGACATTGAAACAATACGGGAAAATGGAGAATCTGCAGCCGCCCCTCCTTTACCACGCCTGGTACGACCCGTAAGGAGCCCAATTCTGCAGGCGTGTCCTGCAGGGATTTTTCGGACATCCCTACCAAACGAGGCATGGCTTGGATCTATGTTACACCACCCAGTAACAGCGGAAAGTGAAGATCAAGATTTGGGAACCCCATTGAACATAAATGGATTGTTGTAGTGAAAAACCATCTCACTTGAATCTGACAAATCACCAACAGGACCCACTGAACGGACCCAACAGCTCTAGTAACTTACTTGGGGGTCCGTTGGTAAGGTCCCATTTAATATTATTTTAATATTTGACGGATTAAAACATATATTGGGAAAGGTCCCACCTGGTTCTGCCGCCAGATCTTTTCCAGGTGGCCCAGTCGTTTTATGGTAGAAATGCGACTGGAGATATTTATGCGAAAATGTTCCTATACTTTCCAGAGCACTGTTCTAGTTTCCTGTACCAAAGATACACCACGCACCCTCCTACATGTCTTGTCTTGAAGATTATACCCTGGAAATTTAGCAGTAGATACAACAAGTTCTGGTGGTTACATCCTAGCAAAGTGATGGTGAAGAAAAAACAACTCCACTTCAAATCTAGTATATTTCCAGTACCCAGCTTTTTTTCCCAAAATATACAGTACGTTGTTTTTTTTTGTAGGGCCACTTTTTCCCCACTTTGTGATTGGATGTCCCAGGAAGTTAGTAAATGGTTAAATGAATGGGTTATAACCACAATATACCCCATTATAAGCAGGTGAACTAACCCATTGATCCTAACTTCCTTCCCGGGGCATCCAAGTGTTGTATGCGCCCGCCTCTAAGTAGACAATGCCTTGAATTGCAAAAGGAACTGGCCAGTGCTCCTCTTTCGTCTCAATATCCCAATGCAGATTTTTGTGCACCTCACCACAGAGGTTGATCAGCGAGAAAGGTTTTTGTACCACACCAGATTGTAGCCTTCCACATCAAGAAACAGGTCGTATAACCCCTATACGCAAATGCTCCATGTATGGAATATTTACAGTGCACTTGGCTTAATTCTAAGAGACAATGTCGGAATACATACCCGTTTTATAAAGCATCTGGCTACTTTTGAGGGAAGTTGAAGAAATCCATATTAACCTTCTCAAACTTAAGTCAATAAAAAATCAACCAACCACTTTAAGCTTCTTCTGCTTTTGTGGAACTCCAACACGTTTTTTGTTGCTTCCACCCGTTGTTTCATCCGATACCTCTCCTCTCCACCGGGATTCACCGTCGTCCGGCCCGCCTCGCCGGGATCAGACCATTCGGGAAAACGTGGATCCTCAGGTGCCTTGAAATGGGCGCCTCGGAAAACGACACTCGAAACGACGGTTCGGTTATCATAGTTATGTGGGGATTTTTTCAAAGCATGAAATAAGGATCCCGTCATTAAACAACCAGGATTCAGAGGTATCCTACGTAAATTTCTAGTGACTATATACTTGATATTCATCAAAAACTTGTAAAATTCCACAACCAGGTGATTCAAGCCGTGGCCTGTTGATCCCCAAAATGTTGGAGGTCACCAACAGCCATTGAGTTGGAGTCACTTCCATACCAAAAAGGTTTCCCATATCATCCATGCGACAGCTATATTTACCCATATGAATGGTCTCTTTTTATGGTAAATAAGTATGTATCGGTTACATGGATTGTTTGGGTCAGGTTCGTGCCAGGCTGAGTTTTTTTCGTTTGGGGGTCGTTTGTATGGGCCCAACTTTACCAATAACTGGGGTTAGAACTCCATTTGTAAGTGGTAATGGCCCACCTCGTACCAGTCTTCCTTGTAAGCGAAGCAACATGTTCTGTCCAAATGAAGTTTCACCACCATAAAAATTCCCTGTGACACTTCCTGAAATAATTGAGATATTACTCCATTCCTATTGGCTACATTTGACCATAAACAAAAAAAAACTGTTGGCTTCCACTGCCCGTTCCATAGGTTCCTATCCATAGACTTTGGAAAACCACCCCGTGGGCCCCGGGATGCTGATGGGGAAATACATGTAAACGTTTGAGGAAACAAACGAAAACACAACTGGTTGGTGGTTGAGCCACCCATCTCAAAAATATGCTCGTCAAAATGGATCATCTTCCCCAAGTTTCGGGTTGAACATTAAAAAATATTTGAAGTTTCACCACCTAGAAAACCATTTGTTTGTTGATTCCCCTACTACAAAATCTGCCTTTTGGGCTGACCGCTTGCAGCGGTTTGGTCGCAAAAATTTGCCCAGAACCATCGACTTCACAATATATCAATGATTGTGCTTAGTTTTGTTGGATTTTCGATGATTGTGGTTAAAATATATTCACCAAACATTTCAGGTACCTAAAATGGCTCATGTAAGAGAAACCCCCCCCACCCCCCCTCCAAAAAAAAACAAAACGATGGCACAGGCAACTCTCCAATTTTCGGTACCTGAAATTCTTCGGTGATTTTCAGGGTTCCAAAAAGGGTTTGCTCCTTGCCTGGATATTTGTCACCAATATTGACCTAGCAATAGTAACCTGGAACCCCAAACAACCATTTATAAACGGATGTTTCAATTGGATGATTCCAAGTCTTTACATAGAAAATGGCTGTTTCACCAAACATCCATTTATAAATGGTTGTTTGGGGTTCCAGGCAGTCAATAGATTGCACAATGACCAAGGGTAATACACTCCCTAAAACTAACAGCTAAACGCCACTGAAAAATTGGCAAAATCCTAATAGGAAAGTTCATCCCAACTTCCAAGCAGCATTTTCTGGGGCAAACTTGCTGTTACTTTCAGGCAGGAACTTTTATCCCAGCAATTTTTTTGGACGTAGCGTCGATCGGTCGTGACGTACAAGGCATCAGTACCATAGAGGTCCTTGAAGATGCCATAAACAGAGGGGTCCTGCGCACAGGTGGAACCGCCCCGCATGAAATAAACCCTAATCTTCCAGTTCCCTATCCCATATACCATCCATGGGAATGGTATATTTACCCCCACATTTGCTTGATTTTTATGGTAAAATAGTGGGTATATGTACCATACATGGATTGTTTGGGCTGTATATTCCCAGTCAAGCCAATCTATCAGGTATAAGTGAATATAGACCCGTGGTTCCAAGTATTTTTCGGGAACTGGAAGGGGTGAGGAAATGCTCCTGTTTACGGATCCACAGAGTTTGCCGACATGGATTCCGTTGATTCGTATGGTAAACTAGTAGGCAAACATGCCAAAGATATCCGTGGATCCTGTTACAGGGTTTGCCATAATCACCTGAAAAAAACAAAAAATAGGAGAAACTCTACATCACCAATGGACTTGCTACCTGTCAATCTTTAGGGGCCCGATTTTCCCATGTATCTTTCGGTTCTTATGGTGGACCCCTTATTATGGATAAGGCAGCCAAAACGAAGGTCATACATTTCGGATACTCATATTATAGTATCGCAACTGAACAAGTTGAAATTTTCATGCCACATCATACCCCCCGCGAAAAACTAACTTTCATGTCCCCTGAAAATAAATGTTTGGAAGATGCATTTCCTATATTGAAATAGTCCCCTGGTTGGTGGTTTCAACCCATCTGAAAAATATTAGTCAAAATGCGAATCTTCCCCAAATAGAGGTGAACATAAGGAATATTTGAAACCACCACCTAGTCCCTTTTTAGAGGGACATGTTCAAAGGTGGTAAATTAATATGTTGGAGTCATCTTTAGGAAAAACCACCATTTTTAATTCCTGGATGCTTCGGGTAGCAGAGGTGGGTAAAAAAAAATCGGTACTAATCTTTGTTTGGAGGCGACAAGAATGGGAGAAATCAACAATTTGAGTGACTTGCGCGCACTCCAGCTCTTTCAAGATGGGCCCCTACATATTAGTTGCAAATGGAACTATAGCCTCTATAGATGGTCTTACAAATACAGGTAACTGGGATTTGATATCCCAGTTGTTGGTGGAGCTATGGGGCCCCTACTAATAACTGCTAGGGGTTTTCAGTTGTGGGTGTCCATTCATTATGACTTCCTCGTCATGCAATTTTTCAAAGGCTACCCGGGCCCCCATGATGCCAGCCTGATGAAGGGATGATTCACCACCATGATCCCGTAATAAATCCTGAAGAAAGCAGCCTTATTTCCTGGGGGGAGGTGGCATTGAGGGTGTATTTTTGGATTTCTCAAAGTTTCAAAGTCATGTTTTTCGTCGTTTTTTCCCACCTTTTTTTCTGTTGTTTGCTTGACGTTACCAGAAGCCCCCCGTCGTGTTTCCTGGCGTATCGCCCAAAGCGTCTCATGGTGCGACATCTGTACCATGCCTTGGCCCGATGTGGTGATGACTCGGTGCTGGTCCAAAAACTACTTGGATGTCCTGTTGGAAGTTAGGATCAAAGGTTAGGATTCGTGGGTTATACCCTCAATATACACCATTTATAAGGTAGGTGAACTACCATTTACTAATCTGTTACTAACTTCCAACGGGACATGCTAGTAGTTGGTGGTTTCTATTGGGGATGGTCATCTCACCATAAAGAACAGGAATTCTGAGAAATGGATATATCATAAACACCCATACTATTGCCGATACCATTCATGTACGGCATGATTTACCCTACATTTGGAGATTCTTTTAATAATTAAATTTAAGTAAGTTAGGTGGTTGAGCCACCCGTCTAAATAATAATTGGATCATCCCCTCAGTTGATATAACTGGGTAACATGAACTGTACAATCCCCTAGGTCCTGGGTGGTCGTTTTGCCAATAACTGCGTAACCGTGGTGGTTGAGCCAACCCTCTGAACATAGTAGGCGAAGGTGAGCACAAAGAAACGATTGACACCATCACCTAGAAACATGACTAGTTGGTGGTTTCAACCCACTTGAAAAATATGAGTCAAAATGGGAGTATTTCCCCAAGGTTCGGGTTGAAAATCAAAAATATTTGAAACCACCACGTAGATAGATCTTGCCGTGAAGTGATGGTAACAACACCATCAAGTGGCCATCAAGTTCAATGGGTATTGTGAAGCAGGCAGTCGTGAAATTGTGATAGCCATAGCATCTACTTGGAGGATCACCCCAGGACTGGTAAGTGGTTAATAACCATGGTTAATAAGTCCCCTAAGTAGGGATATGGGACCCCTTCCAAATGGGCTAAATGGCTTATAAATAGGGGTCACTAACCACTTACTAACTGGGGTGATCCTCCAAGTAGTGACCACGAAAATGTCCATGAAACAAGTTAATCATTATGAACAGTCCCATGCAATCTGCCAAACAAACTTAAGGCATGTGATACGAATGTGTGGTTGGAAACGGTTTCAAACAAATCCTACACACATTGTGATTGATCGATCGTGGTATTTCATCCAGAACCGTGGCCTATCAAAACTAATCAAACAAACAAATCTAGTTGGTGGTTTCAACCCACAAACGAACAATATCATATAATATTACATATGTTACACTTCCTGAAGTCCTAGCAGCAATTTTGCCTCTAAAAGTTGGCAAGGAAATATCATCTTCCAACTTCCAACTTCCTTGACTTTCAGGAGCTAACAGTTGCTGTTTTTGAGAGAGTAATCGGCTTGTTCAACTTAGAACATTTCTCAATTTAGGTGTAAAGACTCAAAACTAACACAAGTTGGAAATCCAAGCAATTCACGACAATCAATGCAGGGCAGTTGTTGCCGTCAAATCACCACACGGGCCATGGTGAGGTCTCTTTCCATTCGGCAGTAGGTCAGAGTAGATGTCGAGGGTGTTGCGGTACCTTATGAGCATCAGTAGATCATGATCAAACAACATGAAATGGCAACAAAACTTGAAACAAACACAAATATGATTCGATAATGCTTTACCCCTAAATCAACATAGCAATGGAATCTCCTCATCTTGGATAGGAAACTCATCGACTCAAATGGTCCGTTTCCTATATTGCTACTGGTATGTGGTCGTCTACTAGAGTGTCATTTGACGGGCACGACTGGACCTGTCATAGGGAAAATGGTGGGAAAACCCTTGGATGGAGGGCCCCTAGCGGTTTTTTCACATCCCCTGTTGGAGCCATTCAAAAAGGGGATATACCTAAATAAATACCCACTATATAAGCCTGTATAAGCTGTATGGGGTTGATTAAGGGTACCATCATAAGGGGCCCTTCCGACCATTTTTCCTAGTAAGTTGAGATATACTTGTCGAGTATATTCAATGGTTGTTTCTGGGTCCCATAAAGGGAGGTAGGGTAGCCTTTAACCCACCAGAAGACAGTATATAAATGGCATATACTGCCAATTGGGTGATTATATATCACCTACCACCTATTAAGGGAACCAGAAACAGCTATTGATACATGAACCGTTAAAAAAAAAGTCCACAGGTCCAAAGGCCTTGAAAGAAACAATCCGCAGCTTTTGAACAACGCTTGGAGACCTCCTTGCTATAAGAAAGATTTGAGCTACCAGTAAAATATTTCTACTACATCCCATGAAATACTGGTTGGTTCAGAAGGGCCCTTATACTGACAAATTACAGTCCTCATGAAATGGGAATAAATCCTAGCATATTTTGAAAACCATCATTTTTGGTATCTACGTTCAATTTTGTTCAGGGATTTCATCCCTCTAATAGAGGGCACTATATTCCTGATATTATATGATATTATACGATCCTGGATATTCGGGATAATACTCTTGATGGAAGCAATCCTGCACCACCTGGGATTAAAACAATCTTGAAATTATGAAAAAAATATGGATGAACTACCAACATCAAGTGGTGAACGCCGGATTTCTTCCATCAACAGTATCATCCCTTACAAATCATCCATGGCAACTTCTTAAGTTTCGTGAATCAGTTTCGTGGGACTTCGGAGGCTACAACTCCGTTGGGTTGGTAGAATATACTATCCAAATCGGATCTTATGAGATTGACCCGTTTTTTTTTTTGAGTCAAAGCTACCAAGTTTCTGGTTCCTCCCTTTTGGCCTGTACAAAGGAATAGATGGCATTCGCCGTTCGACGACACAAATCTTTGGAAATCACATCCTCAGTGAGCAAAAACCACCGGGGACGGGGTTCAGCTACTTACAAGGTATAGGCCACCAGAACCGATCCTTATAAATGGAGTTACTTGGATGTCCCAGGAAGTTAGGATCAATGGTTAGGATCAATGGGTTATTTCACCTACTTAGAAATGGTGGATATTGCCCATTTACTAACTAACCTTTTCCTAACTTCCAACAGGACATCCAAGTATGTCAAAAAAACCCCATAAATGGCTGAAAAAGAAATGGGTAACTAGTAACTAGGGTGAAATTTCACCCTACTTATAGGGGCCCCATTATCACTCCATTTACAACGATCGTAGGGGCCCCACCTTGTACCCTTGCCTGAATCGAATGAGTTCGGCACCTGCCTTGGAGTTGCGCCACTCAAAAAGGCAACGAATTTGTCTTCCCAGGCTCTTTTGCTGTTAGTTTCAGGTAGGGTATAGTTGCAAACCTACTACTACATATAGTGTATCACTTGTGGTGAAATGTTCCCCCCGTTACCATCACCAAAACATGGTGATCACCAACCCTTCGGATCAACCAAATGCCAAAAAATGACATGTGTTAGTAGGACAGTCTATAGGCACTTTTTGGCTCTCTGGGCACTGGCAGCAACCTAAAACGCCTCTGAAGGTTTTGCTCTTCGGGTGATGTGGTCCAAAAACTAAACAACCCATTGAAGAACATCCCCACAAAAACTATCTTTTGTGCTAAAACATGGTGAATTCTTGACAAGAATCCACCACCAATATTGATATAAGATGCATATCAAATGGCTGGTATCTCGCTAGGGTACGTTTCCCTGACTTTTTTTTGCAATCTTCCTTTGAGCAGACCTACCTTCCCCTTAAACTGACATAGATCATACTAATCAAGGGACGAGGACGGGTGTATCCCTAACAGTGTACCCATGGTATTTATTGTGTTCTCTAGCGATTCTTGCGGATTATAATCCAACGTTGGGATCCGGGTACATCCAACTATCCCCTGAACTAAACCATAGTGTTTCATGGGAATCCTACCTCCAAGGTCCTGGAATCTGAAACATCTGTTTATAAATGGTTGGCTATCCATTGGATGATGAACCAAATCATTGCAAAAAAAATGCTTGTTTCACCATTTTCCATCCATCTAAAACTGGTTGTTTAGGGTACCAGGGTAGTATTCACCACCATTTTCGCTTAAGTAAAAACCTTATGTTGTCCGCCCTTCTGGTGGTATTTGCCTCTTGGAAATTGAGGATGAGATTCCTATGCTTCAGATGTTGCTTGAGCTATATTGCGGACTACAAGGTGGGCCCTTACCCTTTAGAACTGGAGTTATAAAAGCTATAAGTAGCCATATTATTGGGTTTTCCTGGGGTTATTTCACCCTACTTCGGCTCGGGGCCCCATGTCCCTCCACTTGTGTTTAATGATGGGATCCTTATTTCATGGTTTATGAAATAATCATAAATAATCCCTATATAACTGGGTAATGAACGTCATCCCCTACATACCCTCCCAGGGGGCCCCTTTTTTCATACCCTACAAGTGTCTGGGACCACCAAATATCCATTGCGTTCCCAAAAGCAATACCTCAAAAGCAACGGAGGCAACAGGGCTCGGTTCGACTGACAAACTTCATCATCAAACATTTCAGGTACCTAAACTGGAGGACTCCCTCCGCCATATAAGCTGTATGGATACGGCTTATGTAAGGGAAAACCCACCCAAAAAAATAGCCTTATAAGGTTCAGGGTTTACCCTCCATTTTGGGAACCTGAAAGTTTTGGTGACTTCATGCTTACTATGAAATCCTCACACATACCAGCAACAAACATCCAACAAGTAGTTGGGAGCAATTTGCTTCAGATAGTATGATCATAGGCATACAAAAGAAACAAGAAACAAATTGATCTGATCATTTCCCACCAACCTAAACCCACCAGTAGTTCACCTAAATTGTTGAGCGTAGAAAAATAAACCATTTACAAGAGGAGAATGACAAAAAAACACAAAATCTTCAAGGTCAAAATGAACGTGACCTTAAATTAAATGATTAAATCTCACCAACGTTAACCCATCAAAAACAGCACTTTACCGGGGAAATCTTGACCTCACATGTTTCATTCACTTCGTCCAGGAGGTGAATCATCAACCTGACAGGCTGTTTGTACCCCCGATATTTTGCACAACCAACCGATTTCATTGAATCTCCAGTTCAACAACATGGTTTATAATTTTGACTGTTCCGTCAAAGATTCACTGCGTGCAAAATCTCCCCGCACAAACTACATCCATTGCCCAAATGCTCCATGTAGGGAAAATTTACCTACATTTCCCCCTGGAATGTGACCATTTTTCACCTAATGTAGGTAAATCATCCATACAGGCAACATCTGGGTTGGTTTAAACAAGGGTTGCTAAATATATCATACAATCAGAGGCAGAATTTCATCCTCAGCTAAATGACAACCTGGATCCTTTGCTTGCTTTTGAAAGGCATTGGTGCCCGGTCCTTTTCATGTCTGGAAGTCAACCACCGTCATTATAAGTTATAAACTCACGGCGAACCTGGTAAACCAACCTGACTAAAAGATGGTGGTTTGTCTTCCAGGGTACGATTAACCAAGTTTGGAACCCCTACTGAGTTTGGATTGCGGGAGGTTGCCTAAGACTGTTTGCCAAGTTTGAAACTGGAACACCCCCAAAATCCACCCAAGCTGCTGTTCTTCGCTCAACGTGCTCAACGTCCAGGTCCGTTCCGGAAAGACCACGGGAACCGGCACGGGCGGAACCGGCGGCATTGCAGCTTCCCAGGATGAATGAGACTGGATGGTTGGGAATCAAGGCTCTTTTTCCGTGGTTCTTGTTTATGAAGGGAAACAAATGCTCAAGGTTCTCTCAGGTTGATGGCCGGTAGTCTGATTTTTTAGATGTGAACAGAATTATGTGAGTTTCAGAAATGTTAAAACTTGGTATGTTGCTGCTCGACTTAACGTCAATATCTATTTCCGAAGACTAACCCTTTTTCGCCCCTGAAAAATGATGCTTGGGAGACTCTTTTTCCTTTTGAAATGGTCCCTTGTCAGGCGACATGTTCATTTTCAGGCGGGGTATGTCTTTGATGGAAAACCTATTTTCTCAATAGTCCTCGGACTTCCAAGGATGACATTCAGTCAATTGAGGTCACTATCTTTAAAACGGAGTGAGCTTGGTCTAGTGACGTGAATGGTAATAGGACCGAGCAAAGTGACGTTTAATTGAGTTTTTATGGAAAGTTCACCCACAAAGAAAGTTATTCACCCTTCCAGAATCATGGAAGTAGAAAACATGTGCTGATTCAAGCGTGTTTTTTCCATTGCTTCATGTTTTAACGTTTGCTTTACAAACAAACTTGGCTCGTTTTCAGCCATGACTACAGGAGGGAAATCAAAATTTCACCCCTGTTCATACGTGTCACCGTGCTTTGACTCTCATTTGCAAGCTGGTGAGTTTTTCATCAAAGCTGAGGTCATAGGAACGTCAAATCCAAAAACTCAGTTTTTCTTCGCCATTTTTTTCTTACTAAGGGAAAATCCACGCCCCCCCAAATGCCATGTTTCCCCCACAAGAAATCAGGCTTTGTTCAACCCATATGATCCCTTTTTTCGTCCTTCCATAAAGCCGGGGCTTGGGGAAGGAAACCGTGGAGAATTTCTATTGGAGTCTGGGAGTTTTTTTTTCCCTTGGAGTCTTGGCGACCAAAAATCCAGCAAAACGAAGGGTCAGTCTTTGAAGGTCAGGCCTGTTACACCCTAGAAATTTAACATGGAACCTGAAAAGAAGTCCCTGGAAAAGGAGATTCCTGTTGGAAACCATCATTTTTTCAGGTTCTATGTTAAATTTCGGGGGAGTAATTCAGTTGGATTTGCTTACGATTCAATGGAAAAAAAGTCCAAACATCTTAAATGGATGGTTTAACGGTGATGATTTACCATGGTACAATCCGTAAAAAGAAAAACACACCAACAAAAACAAATCCAAGTTTAAAAATTAAGCCAACACCCCTCTCCTTTGGATGTCTCAAGAATTCAGGAAATGGCTAGTAAATGGGTTATAATTCACTTAAAAATTGGATATGTTAGGGGTATAATTCCACTGATCCTAACCTTTGATCCTAACTTCCAACAGGACATCCAAGGAAGTGTTTTGGATACAAGGGGCCGTTTTGGGGCTAAATGATGGGATCAAGAAAAAGCCTATCCACAACCTGAAGCTCAGGTCCAGGTCCTTCTTTTCGCCCATCCATGGGACGAACGGTAAATATTTACCCAACGAATCTGATCCGCCATCAAAAATTCAACCTACAGTTAGAATATGCCCTTTCGTCCCATGATTAGGTATGGGTAGGGTGGTAGGGTTTATGTTATATAGCAAAAACTCCGACCTGGAAAATTTCCAACACCTGACATGGTGTTGACCCACTAGACACCACACGGGATGATTCCTAGCCACCCTAGGAAGGATCACCTCCAAGCACCAACCTACACATATGAAAATCCCAAGTTCCAGGCTCAATGCTTCCTAAGGCCTTCTTGGGTCTTGTGCTCAACCTCGGTAAAAATTGGGGTGCAACAATTGAATGTTTGGCGACAATGATCATCTCCGTTTTTTTTTTCGAGCTCCACCAGCATGGAGATTTTAGAATAATTTATAACTGACATTTCTGAAGTTTTTTTTGCCGTGGTTTGAAAGTATTTTTTGGGGGTACATGATCTCCAATGATGTATTCATTTTTTTAGATTCTATGTTTAGTTCATGAGGGGAAGGATAACAAAAAACCATCTCATGTTAGATATTCCAAAAATGAACCCAGGGTGGAATTGACTTGGGCATTTGTATGCATTTGTGCCTATACTGTCCTGGGAAAACTACTAGAATTCAAACTTTTGCTTGATTTTGATATATATTCCGAGGTCGGTCAACTCCTTTTATTGAGGATGGATGGGGACAAACTCATCCCATCTTTCATGACATGGAATCCCTATATAACTCAATATACTTGGAGGCTGAGGATCATCCCATTTGGGAAGTAGTTAGGACCTAAGGATCACCCGCATTGATTTCAGCCATAAAAAATGCATTTGGAAAGGGAATAACCCCAGTTGCGGGACTTCTCAATCATGGTTATTCACCACTTACCAGTCCTGGGACCCTGGGATGATCCTCCAAGTATCCCAGAGCTATCGATGCTGTGGCACTCGTGATTTTAGGGCCACTGACAGCAAACAGAAACAATAAACCCAACAGGAACAAGGCCCTTGCGATAGCCTATAGTTAGCAGCATGTTTATATTATACACTCCTTTAAAACGAAGCGAAACATACGCCTCAAGAAATGCTGCTGAGGCAAAAAACTGTTTTCCTTCACAGAAGGAAAACTATTTCAGGTGAGGGAGCTCTATGTTATTTACATGCTGAGTTCACCTTGAAACAAAATAACCTTTGGCGCCTGTTGATTTTTAGTCAGGGAAATTCCATCCTCGAAAGTAGTTGGAACAATCCTACCTTTCAGCATAGTAAAGTTACACCCCCGAAAAAACAACCGTTTGAGTCGATGTATCTACATGCCGATTTGGGCTTCAAACACTGGATACCTGGGTGTTTTGTGGTACAGGACGATTTCTAACCCGTCGGTAGTGATCACCGTCCCAGAGAAACTATATCCATGTAAGTTAAACACAATCAAAATAATAGTCCTCTGGAATTGTTGATTGTAAATCCTTACGAACAAATAATGGTCTTTTTGGAATCCGGCCATTAAATTAATCGTTTTTGGACCCCCAGGGTAATTATATGGTAATTATATAACCAATTCAAATCAATTGCAGACCCAACCCATATTCCTCAAATCCGAAACCCCATGGTTTTGAGCGTTCGGCACGCTAAGGAAAATTCAAAGCCAAAGAGTTCGTAGATGTTGAATACAAAAGCCAAGGCATTTGCCACCTGAACGGCAGAAGTGGGTGGTTGAGCATATATGCTTCCATTCCGACCTAGCCTAAACCCTCTAACAGTGTGAAC
Organism: Breviolum minutum Mf 1.05b.01; assembly: GCA_000507305.1. Taxonomy (NCBI): domain Eukaryota; class Dinophyceae; order Suessiales; family Symbiodiniaceae; genus Breviolum; species Breviolum minutum. Next base: position 187,844 of record DF239246.1, read on the forward strand.
ATAATCACCAATTGTGTAATAAAGTGACCTGAATTACACTCCTGTAAACTAACATATCCATGGAAAATTCACTATTTTAATTGTATTTGCGCGGAAAAAGGGGTGATTTTCCATAGCTATGTTAGTTTTTCCAGAGGGTAACCTTTCACTCTCCTCTGGTTTCCGATGTTTCAACATATGTTCATATGCTAGTCAAAATGGATGAACATGTTCACTACGATCCTTATAAATGGAGTTACAACCCCTATGAATGACCGAAAATAAATGGGTAACTGGGGTGATTTCACCCATATAAATGGTACTTATGACTGGTAGGCCACCTAGTAGAATTCCATTTCAAAAAAAACTGATGTTGAGTTGAAGTTTCCAAAAATCTCGAATTTCAAAAGAATCGTTACATCAAAACATGGGCAGCTCCCGACTTTTCCATCAACTGCAGTCCAACAACAAACACTTCTGAATCCACCAGCTGTCACATGTTTTCACATAGATGCTTGGATTCTGGCCAAATGGAATAATATTTCACCAACCTAGGTTTCCTTGAAATAAAGGGATTTCCCTTTCTAAACCACCATTTTGGGCCCAAAACTCGTGTTTTCGGTCGCTATCATTTGGCCAGTTGGATGTGTGTTACTTAGACTTAGATTCTTGAAATACCAAAAGGATCCAAAAGGAGCATGGATTGATGATGAAGCTTCCGCTTGTTTTTTTGCCGGCAAAAAATATCCACGGTCCACGTTTCCACAAAAACCCATGGCAACTCAATGCTCTTCTAGAACCATATTTACATATACACCCACATCCCATCTTTATGGTATATTTACGTGCATTGATGCGGGGAAGTGAAGGTGAATACGATGTGTGTGGCTTTTCTCGAATGAGAAGTCAAGCAGTGCAGCAGGGGTAAGGTCGAAAATCGACAAGACTTGCAGTTGGAACATCCCAAACTGTATTTGAAGCTACCCATGTCTGGTCTTGGTGCCACAGCGTGCCCCAGCAATCTTGCATGGAGTTGGGCATTCATCGGATGCTTGGATCCCGTCTGCCACAGATCTGACGCCTTTCCAAAGCTCGAGGAATGTCTGCGATTCGTCGCAGATTGCCTGCTTCCTTAAGCCAACCACATCAACGCCCAAGCATCAGAATGATTCGAACAAATTCTTCGAACCCCATTGCGGACAGCGACTTGTTGCACTGTGAATCGCAATATGGCACTTATGTATGTAAAATCAAAACAGTCATACTCAGAATGCTTTTTTATACATCCATTCCAATCCCATAGGATCCATGGGACTGGTATATCAACCTAAAATTTGTTGTTTTTGTCTTTCGTGGTAAATCAAAATGGCAGATCCTATGGGAATTCTTACTCCCCGCCGTTGTGAACTCTCCCAGCAACTCACCCGAAAAATGACAATTCAATGCCATACGCCTCGCTTTTGATTTGATCTTCCCGACAGAAGATGTGAGCATCATCTTGCTGGAAACGTCGCCTGTCGTTTTCAGTGCCGTGTCGGGAGTGGCATTTTTCTACCGGAATCTGCTAGGAAGTAGCTGGCACAAAAACAGTTTTAGGCAATTACTACAATCCCTCTAAACCTGAAGCAAGGGCATTTTGGGGAGCATTTGGGGTGACTTTGGCTCAAGTCACTACAATGTATAATTTTTGCCCTCAAATGATAATTAGGGTAAAATTGGCCTGGGTGATGATCCCTCAAAAACCCTCAGCAATTCTTGGGCATTGGGAGGGTGGGGAAGGTAACCCCGTTACATTCCCATGACATTATATATCCCCCTGAAGAGTGTGGGGAGATAGACTTCGTTCCCAAGCTAAAAAAAACATATGGATGGGAAATTTATATATGATGATGTTTAAAAAATAAGGAGGGTTGCGAACAAAAAACTCTACATCCCAACCAAGTCTATTGGTTGGTGACGTGAATAGGGATGTTTGTAAGGCCCCCAAAAAAGCAAAGTATATAGTATAATCACCTATGTACATATATTGAACAATCTGGTTTCTTTCAACCCCTCCATCATGGCATCCCATCCCCATCCCACGACGATTTTCCCCAAACATCCCAGGTATCCCAGGGTCGCCGCACACACGGGTGAGCCCTGAGAGTGTACCACTCAGTTCGTTGCGATGCAAAACACCAAAGTCTGCCATCCTCAAACCGCAACATGCGGGGTGGACATCCTGATTGTTCGATGCGGATTCCCACAACACTCCCCCGAAGTTGAACATAGCCCCCCGAAAAATGATGGTTGGAATGACTACTTTTTTGGGGGGGGGGAGGGTAACTATCCAGGGGCGAGCTGTTAAAATAATGTCAGTTGCCCAACCTTCAACAAAACATGACTTATGAAAAATAGATATGACTACCTGGATCTTCCAAGGAGTGCTGAATGGATGATAAGGGGTGCCTATACACCATCCCATAGGGTTCAAACAACACCCTTTGGAAGATGCTGGTATGTATGCATACTAGAAGTGTTTTATTAGACAATTTACCAACTATTCCAACTAGAATAATCAAGTACACTGCAAAGGAATGTGAAAAAATAATTGTTGAGTCAAATAGGTTAGAGGTTCTAGTTTCCATCTGTTGGGAAACAATAATCAAACTTAAAACAACATCAGGAACAACCGCATCGGGGGATAATTGGATATATCCCTACCAACGTACCCTTACGGGAAATCCCTATATAAGCCCTCAAATCAATGAGTATCCCTATGGGTGATAATCATCAAGAATCCCTAGGCCCTAGAGAATCGCAAGTAAATACCGTGGGTAGACTGTTAAATCGGTTAGGGGTACACCTTCTAGCACCCCAGAAATATTTTGTAAAATCCTGGTGGTGACTGGCATTCTGGGGGACCGCCTGAGAAATACACCCCTGAAAATTAACATGGAACCTAAAAATCACCCAACTGAAAAAGGAAAATCATCTGAACCAAACCTGAATGACTTTGGGTTCAAAATGTTGGTTCTCAGGGGGTGTATGGCCTTTTGATTAAGGGATTCTGAAGCCCACAAACATTGATTTTTCGGCTTCATGCAGCCTCAGCAAGCGGCCTGGCATCTCCATCATCTGCCACACCAAAATCCCTGTCCTAATGGGTAGCTCACGGTATGAACGCGGCCTGGCAGATCTTTTTTTGTTGGCCCCACTTTTTGTTGGTAAAAATCAACAAATCTTGAGAGCCACTCGTGATTTAGGGGAAGTTGAGAAGAGAAAGCCAACAACAGATCCTGATTTACCCTCTGGTAAGATGACTGACTGGAAAATCTCGTCCACAATCTATCCCTAAGAATCCAGGTATGTCCTAAGAAAGGGACTACCCCTACATCCCTACTCTACGGATGGGATTGGAATCCTCAATCCTATTCGATCAGGAGGAGTCTGGATGCTTAGGGTATAGTAGAAACCCTTTCAATCAAGTGGGATTAACCTACTTCATCAAGAAGTTCGCCGAGTTCAAAACCCTCAATCGCATCCCGTTTTCTTTCGTCATTCCTCGCCAATCGTCTCATTTCTTGGGGATTCTCAAACACCAAATCTGCATCAAAAGAGGGTTAATGTAACTACAAGCACCACAACGCAGATAGATTACATGATAACTGCGTCCAACTTTTATTGGCGAAAATTTCTAGCAAATTACAATATTCAACACAGCAAGTAGCCACCCCAGATGTTTCCATGCCTGCTGTCAAACAAGATGCAATGCCTCAAGGCCAAGGTTTTCTTGTTGGTGAATTATGAAAAGATTTGTCTGCGAGAGGGCCATGTTTCATGGAAATCTAAGAGGCCCACTCTGCCAATGCCACGTTTCTCCCCAAAGAAAGGAGGCCTTGTTAAGGAACTATTGACCACCATCATACCCTAATAATACGTTGCAAGTAATAACTAAGGCCTTATTTCCTGAGGGTGGCATTGGCGGAGTGCGCCCTTTAGATTCCTTTTGTTGCTGAAAGCTAAAATTGGTTCTGCCAGAATCACCTTTACTTAAACACATTGGCAATTTTTGAGACGTGTATCAGCCAAGTGGCAATTGAAATTCATCAAGTAAAGGTTTCAGACTTTTTTTTGCAGGTAATGTGGACTTGGTGGGAATGTCGATCGCTGAAGCGATCGCCCATCCAAAACGGGGATCGTTTAACCAGAAAATTTCACCGGTTTTTTTCAGGGGTTCTTAACTGGTGGGAGTGGGACCGACCGTGAATCGTCCGTCGGCAACTCACATGTGCCAGGGTCTTTCTCAACTCCTTATATTTGGTGTCCTGGTCATCCCACCTTTAGGAAATGTAATGGAAAGATAAACCCTTACTGTAAGGTTGATTCGTTTATCCCCTACTAATATAGGGATATAATGGGAGTAGTTGGAAAACCCCATCGAACATAGCGTTGGTATATTGCTGAGTTGGTGAAATCCCTATGACGGTTACTGCATCATTCACTCAGATAGAGGGATTTTGATGATTTTTCATACAACAAGGTGGTAACTTGCACATACTGTTAATGGACAAAATCCAGAAACCACCAAGGATGATGAGTATCCCATTATTGACATGGTTTTTGACCATCCCGGGTGGTGCAGGATTTCTTCCATCAACAGTACCTCCCCAAAGTCAAAAACAATGACGCTTTCTTCATATCTGTATCTTGCCGAAGGGTGTGGTATAAAACACGCTAGCAAATGCATCTGAAAAATACGGTGCTTGATCCGCCCATCTGAAAAATATGCGAACGTCAAATTGGATCATTTTGCCAAATTTCAGGGTGAACATAAAACATAATCGAAACCACCAACTAGGAATAGATTGGCTTCTAAAAATGAACGAATGTCCCCCATTTTCTTCAGGATATGTTCATCTTCCAACCATCATGTTTCAAGGGGAAGTGCCTTCACCTAAGCCAGGAAGAAAAACTCCTACTTTCCATTGAATCCTGGTTATTTAATAGGGATCCTTCTTTCATGGTTTATTGATATAATCCCTATATAAGTGGGTAGTGAACTTCATCCCCTACATAACACAACCAACCAGGGCCTCTTTTTTCATTGCTCACCTCTCCTTTAGATCTATATTTTGGAGACATCCCTGAAATTTACCGCACATTTGCATTCTTAAATTCCCCCACAATGGGTAATGTAATGATCCCTGTTTCAATGGTTGTTTCTGGTTCCCTTAATAGGTGGTAGGTACCATGTAATCCCCCAATTGGCAGTATATACCACTTATATAAACCACTTATATATTGCCAATTGGGTGATTATATGGTACCAAGCCCACCTATGTACCACCTATAGTCCTTGCCAATTGGGTGATTATATGGTACCGATCCCACCTATTAAGGGAACCAGGTTTCACTCCATTGACTGTTAGCCGTGATTATCGGCAAAGAGAGGTGACCTCCGTGTTTCGCCTCCATTCTTGGAATCAATGCTTTCGGTCACTTGCTAGGAATTTCCTTCTTTGTCTTCCTCAAATTGAAACATCACCATCGATTCATAGGATTTTTCAATCGGGGGGGGTGTTTTCAAGGGGGTTTGATGGTGATTCCCTTAATCATCCCTAGGAATTACCCCCCCCAAGAACCCTACAGTAGATGGCTGATAAATGATGATCAAACAAAAGAAACATTTTAAGCTGAATCGAGGTTTATTTAGACAACAGCCCTCCCAAGAAACAAACAATACAGGTCTCCATTGAAACCTGTAATCTGGACAGCATATATGAATCGAACATCACCTTTTGAAAACAACATGTTTCAAACCCATACCATCCATGTGTGGTATAATTATTTACTTACATTTGGTTGTTTTTTAATGGTAAAATATGGTAAATCTAAGTAAATATACCATACATGGATGCTATAGGAAACATACCTGAATTGCAAAAAACATTTTTTTTCAAGCACAAAAAAACAAAAAGCAATCCACATGACCTCAACGGAATCCCCCTTTCTGAGGCTACCCCTACCCTGGACAATTCATCGGTTTCAAATACCTCGCTGTTGGTTTCAACTCATCTGAAAAATATGCTCGTCAAATTGGCCATCTTCCCCAAATAGGGTTGAAAATAAGAAATATTTGAAACCACCATCCAGTGATGGGATGTGATTTTTACAAATCTGCGAGCCTATCTCATGACGGTCTGTGTGTTTATACCATTGATGTTCCATCTTACAATATGGAGCAGTGAAATAAAACAACGTATGTTTACCTCCTATTATACTAGTGGGTTAATATGTAATGATGTGTTATTAAAAAAAACCTTGTATAGATGGGGTAGTTTAATTCCCTATATAAACCGATGATTGTTTTTGAACTTGAACTTTTCGGGCTATTCATCTTGTCTCCTTCGCTGGCAATCTGATGTTTAACTTGCACATGGCACTGGTGATCACCAGTGACCCTTTGGGCCACACCTTCGAGACTCAAAGCGCAATGAGAGGTATAGGTTGGGTGTGGCCCCTTCCCAGTAACATCCGTAACAGTGGCAAGTCAAGGTTTATAGGGATTCCCTACTAAAAAAGGTTCATAATCCTGGTGGTCACTGGAATCCTGGGAAGGGGCCATACCCCAAGGTATAGGGCAGTTGTTTCAAAAACCCTATGTGGCAGAAAATGGTGTGAAATTCCCTTCAAAAACACCTTGAGAAGGGTGAATTGGTAAAATCACAACGTTTTTCACAAAACACTATGTTTTTGATAAGACTTTATAGTAAAGCGAGGTTTTCTCAAAAATATGCAGAATTCGCATATGTGAAACATATTTCTCAGAATGGGTTCATCATTTTTCCGCAATTTTCAATAGGTAAACATTGTTTTTTTTCCCTTCCCAGTTTGTTGCAAGTGGTTTTTCATGTAGGTTTAGTGATAGGGATCCCCAAACCTAAACAGGTAAAAATCCTACTCAAAACCTCTCAACATGGAAACAACCACCTTTGAGCCCTTGGAATCCAGTCATATTTTCAAATGATGATTAGGGCCTACTAAATATGTACTGTAATCCCAAAAGGTTTTGTCAGTTTTAGCCATTGGCCAAGTAAGGTTGTTGACCAACCAACCACCCGACCTTTTTTTTTCCAAGGTGCCATTCCTGACCCTCCACTTCAAAGCCGTACATGTCGTCGCCTGTGATCCCATGGATCCATGGATCCATGCGAAGGGAACGGTTCATCATTGTGAAGTGTTCAACAAACAATCCAACTTAATCAATGAAGAAAACCCCGGGTTGTTTACTGATTGGTGGTTTCAACCCCTTTGAAAAATATGCTCGTCAAAATGGGAATCTTCCCCAAATAGGGATGAACATAAAAAAATATTTGAAACCACCACCTACTTGTAGATAATTGTTGAGTCAAATGGGTGTTTCCTTAAATGGTGGTACCCACAAATCATCCATTTTAATACGGTTTTCCATGAAGAAAACCCTGGTTGTTTAGGTTTCATAGGACTTTTATACTACCCGTTTCTTATAGGGTTGATCATCTGCGGCTCCACAGAGCTTTCCGCTTCGGTCTGCATCCAACTCCTCTGACGACTCGGACTTTCCGTGTAGGTTCACTAAAGTGCGTAGTGACTTGCAGACACCCTGCTGTTTAATCCTCTGTTGAATTCCTTTAAAAGGTGATATATCCAATAAATACACATTGCACAAAGTGTATGTATGGTGTTGATGATGTGTTTCGGGGCCCTCACTTTAAGGGTTCTCCCACCATTTTTCCCATTATTGATAGGCAGTTTTTATCCCATGATATATTTACCACGGGTTTTTATAGATTCCAGGTAGTGAATTGGTAAAGCTTTTTTTGCCGGATTTCGGCCACCAGGTAAGCCTACAAGGTGGGCCCCCGGATCCAGTTTTTTTGTGGAGTTATATATAACCACCCTATAGCAATGGCCGAAAATAACTGGGTGAACTGGGGTGAAATTCAACCTACTTAGACTTGGAGGATCATCCCAGTTAGTAAGTGAATGGTTAACAAACCTGGTTAGTAAGTCCCCTAACTGGGGTTATTCTCTTCCAAATGGCTAATTAAAATCTTATAAATGGAGCTTACTAACCACTTACTAACTGGGATGATCCTCCAAATTGCGCTCCTCATTTGTGGGATGTTGAAGATCCAACAAGGCGAACAGCTGAAATTTCAACGCTACATTTTTCCCAACATTTTTTTTTGAGAACACCCACCATACCCAAAATGCTGCCAAATGCTCCCATGCATGGAAATAATCTAAAAAAAACAATCGCAAACAACTGCATGAAAAAACAAACTAGTATAGATAAACATGTTTCCATAGGATCCATGGGACGAACGGTATATTTAGCTACATGGATAGTTGATTTGTATGGTAAGTTAGTAGGTAAATATGTGCCATACATTGATCCTATGGGTATTCCCTGCATGGAGCATTTGGTTTGCCCCGTTTCTTCAGCCAGCGGCGATAGTTCTGGTAATGCCCGGAACCTGAGTCCAGGTGTCAATAGGAATTTTTCAGGGTACAGCAGCCTCCCCCCCTCTGTTGGTTAAGAACCCCTGAAAACTAACATGGCTGGCAATGAAAAAACATCATTTTTGATAGGAGATACATCTTCAAATGATTGTGTTTTTTGATGGTGGTTCATAATCCCTTACTTCCCCGAAGTTTAACAGCTCGCCCCTCAAAAATGATGGTTGGAAGATTAATTTCCTGTTGGGGGGTGTGGCATTGAAAGGGTACCCTTCAATTCCCAGGTGTATATCTGAGTCAGAATTTTCAAATACACCATGATGCCAATCTAACACAAAGCTTAATGACCCTTCAAACAAACGTCATACTTTCCCACCGGTTAGTGGGGGCAGGTTCTACTGGTAACCTGAAATACCAATAAGCTGATGGAACAAACTCGAGAATTTTGTAGATCCATTTCCTTTTAGAAATTTTTGTTTGACATTTGCAAGTCACATCACATAGTTTCTTTTCAACCTTGATTCAACTGAGAACATGATGGCTCAATTTTAGATTTGTGCAAAGCTATCCCATGCTATTCCACATCATTGGAACAATCTTTCCCAACATATTCCTACAAGGCGGGCCCCCTACCAGATATAAGTGGAGCTATAAACCCTAGAAGTAGGGTTATTTCGCTCAATTAGCCATTTATTTTCGGCCATATATAGGGCCCCAGAACTCCATTATTCATCATCGTATTTTTGATATTTTTTGGGCCTACCTTGTACCAAATGGGGCTGTTTCATCCCATAAATACACCCCGGAAACTAACATGACAACGGAAAAAAAACAACAATTTGAAGATGTATATATCTCCTACTAAACATCACGATGTTCCATTGTCATGTTATTTTTCTGGGGAGTAAATATCCACACTTGAATCTTCCAATGTGAAAAATGTGCACTGCCGTTCACCTCATAAAAACACAGATCTGGAATCCTATTGGTGGTTCAACCCATCTGAGAAAATATTAGTCAAGTCCGGGTCATCACCCCACGCAGGGATACAAAAACACAACAACAAACCACCACCTAGAGAGTATGTCTTTCAACCCAGCCACCACAAATGAGCAGCGTTCAAAATGCTGCTAATGACATGAACCATTTTAATGATTGGTATATAGCGATCCTTATAATGGCTTTTTACAATCCCCATTTTATAACTGGGTTAGTATTATATCGTATCCCTTATATCCCTTATTATATCCCATATATCCCCATATATCCCTTATATACCCAGTAGTTATAATGGCTTATACTAGTATATCATCCCCTACATTATCCAACCAACCAGGGTTATCCAACCACCGCTCAAATGGGTCAAATCTCTCTCCAAGATCTCCGACTCCAATCTCCACGGCTGGAGGATCATCCCAGGACTGGTAAGTTGTTAATGACCATGATTAATATTAATAAGTGCCCAAAAAAAATCAGTACGGAAGGCCACCAGAGTGCAGTTTTCAAAGTTAATTTCATGCAGTTTTCAAAACTAATTTGATATTATCTAGAATGTAATATTTGTTCAATGTCTTGTTTCTTTCCCTATGGAAGCCCTTTGATGGGACAAAAGGTCACAAACACCCAGAACACAAGAGAATTAAGAATTTAAATAAGAGCCTCGAAAACCAAAAAGAACTGGAAAACCACCTAAAAACTTATAGAACACTAAAAAACCAAAAAAAACTCGAGAAAACCAATAAAACCAAAAAAACCTCGAGAAAACCAAAAAAAACAATAAAACCAAAAAAACCAAAAAAAA
>DF239246.1:198521-224509 GCA_000507305.1 Breviolum minutum Mf 1.05b.01
TTTAATTACTTTAGGAAGAAGGCACAGTATGAAAAATAAAAAGACACATGTTCTTAACATATGTTCCTTTCAATATACCCAAAGAATATTTATTCTTTTCTAGTTAGAATTTCAAATGAAGCCTCCCCTACAACTACATCTTAAATCTTAAAGAAAAACAGCTAATTTTCAAAAATAAAGGTATTTGGTGATTGAACGAAGGTTCTTTTTAAAGTAGAACTGCTCCACAAAAGAGACGGCAATAGTAGCAGTTGAAGAAACATCACTTTAAATAGCACAGGCTCCTGAAAAAGAGTTGTTGTTTCAGAACAATAAATAGAGATAAATTTCAATAAAACTGAACATTAGAATAATCACCATTCAACAATCATTTGAAAAGATGAAAGCTTGTACAAAGAAGGGTGCTTGAGGAAATGTTACTATATAATGAAAGCTAATTGATTCAAATGAAACAAGTTTACTTTAGGGAACAACGCTTTTTTTGAAAAATAGTCAAATTCTAAATCTTTATTTTTTATGATGATGAAAACTTGTGTTAACTTAAGATCTTTCAATTTCATAAATCAATAAAAAAACTGCACTCTGGTGGCCTCCCAGCCTCAAAAAAATCATGTTTCCCCTTTCCAAATGGCCTTTCTTATTTTCTTTTTACATGGGGGGTGATCCGATCACTACTTACTAAATTACATGGGATTACCCATCCTCCATCCTTGGACCCCTCGTCGTCATGACCCCAAACACCTGGGTGGACCGGACGCTTAAAAAGTTCCGCGGAGCAAATGTTGGGTGTGATGACTTCATCAAAGCCTCGCTGGCGGTACCTGTCGGCGCAAGGTGGGGCACGTTACGGTGGAGGATGGATAACCCCAGGTATCGTAAGTAGTGTTCGGATCACCACGATTTTAAAGGTCATACAAAAAAGGCCATTTGGAAAGGAAATATATATTGGGGACTTACGATCACCATAGTTGCTAATTAGGCCATTTAGATGTATTTTCACCCGGTTGGAAAAGGTGGATCTTCGATTGATAGTTTATGGAGATGTCATGTGAACTTGGAATAATCTAAGGGGTAGTTGGGAACCCACATTTAAAAACCATGAAAAGGACATTTGGAAATCCAACCCCAGTCAGGGAACTTGTGAATCATGGTTATTAACCACTTAGCCGAAGAGCAATAGGGATTCTTGGGGATTCTAGCCCATAAATACCCACTATATAGGGCTTATAGGGGTACGTTGGTGGGGGTACATTCAACTATCCCCTGATTCAACAAACAAGTGGTATGAGCAACGTTCGAAACCTTTGTCTAGCATTCCATAAAACCCTGAATTGGATCAGATTCCGGTATCCTCACTTCATGGCTTCCAAAAATAACTGGGTAGGATAATCCCCTAAATACAGCATTCATAACCAGGGTGAACTGGTAACTTCTCATATGGTTGAATGGCTTCAAAAAGCAAGTGATCAGGAAATTGCCCTGGAAAAACTAGGCATAGCCAGTTTGGGTTAGTGAGTGGTTTGGGATTCCAAGGGTACTCCTACGAACAATCCCTTTCAAAAGGGAACCCAAGGAATCCAAACCACGAACCCAAACCAAGTATTACAGTAATCATACTCATCATTCGCTGAGTGTTCTTGGGATTTAATAACCATCGAGCCAATCTGCAGCCTGGCATAGCTACACTTACGATTTATATACCTATCTACAAGGCCGGGCTGGACATTATAATCATTATCGTATGCCTTATACTATCGCATTCGGCATGGCCCAATAGACCACTCGTGTCCAACCCAAACGAGAACCGAGAAGGATCCTCCACACAGGAAGCAGAAGAAAGCTCGTGCGAGACAGGCAAGTCAAGCCGGTACTTCTCTCGCTCCGTGAAGACTCGAAATGGAGAATAACTCATGCTCTCCGCCACCGTCAAAATCCGATTGTAGCCCTCCATCAATCCCGTCAATAACTGTCATCAGCTTGGCAGCTGAGGTGCAGTACCGCCAGCAGAGCAAACAGAGCTCGGGTGGAGGCAATAGAGACCCCTCCCACGCAGGGTTTTCAATCATACACGTAGCGGGTCGAAGTCACGCTACAGGTTGAAATCCCGGCACTTGAGACGGTATCAATCCAAGTGTGGGAGTGAACATAGCTTCATTGATCAAGCAGTTTCAGCGGACATCCAAAAAGTTTTCTGCATTGTTGCCGCCTGTGCTGAAGCATGCCATTGATAAGATTGCTGAAACATCGGCAGCCGAAGATTGTGATTTCAACTATCATATTATATCATACTACAACATCCTACAACTGTGAAGGCCTATTTTCAGGGTCTATGTCCGGTTTTGGGAGGGTATCTGTTGTTGGCCAGCAAACTGTACTCCCTTAGTATACACTTACGGCCACATTTACATAATATTTACATACCAATCGCAGGAAATAATGATCATACATGCACTATAGTCGCTTAAATACTGTTGCTGGGCGAGCATCTCAAATCATATTTGTTGTTCCACATCTAGCAACGTTCCAAAAACACCTAACATTCCATGAAATCTGGTCAGTTCATGAAAGAAGCCTGAATTTATAGCCAATGAACAAGTCCCCATCTCACTGGGTGTAATGAACACCATCCACTATACAAACAAAAAAACATCCGGGTCAGGTTGAATAAGACATTTCACCCAAATAAAACCTTACAAAATCAACTAGCCCCCCACTTGGTACCATAGAAAAACCCACCAAAATTGATCCAACCAATCCACTGGCTTGGCCCTCCCCGGTGGCCTCAATGATGAGGGCTGATTCACCCTTGGCTTCTCTTCATACTATTGCCGGCAATTAAACCCTTAGTTTCAGGGGGGTACCTGACTTGGAGGATCATCCCATTTATAGTAAGTAATGTATAAGTAATTAGGATCACCCCCAGTTATAAGCCATAGAAAGTCCATTTGGAAAGGAAATAACCCCACTTTTTGTGGACTTATATTTTTCATATGGTTGTTAACCACCTACCAACCGGGGGCCCATCCAAGTAGGGGCCCATGGGTGGTCTGGTTGACCAGTCTTTAACCCACAAAACCCACCGGTCTCGGGGCCCCACTCCGCTCTCATGAGTTCCTGTAATCGATTGTAGATCCGTGCCCTGCAAATTGATGCGTTCACCGGTCGGTGAGGTCCAGTGGATGACCTAACTTTCGCTATATCTAGGATTTCCCATTGAACCCAACGAAAAAACCGGCTCCATTGTATGGGGGTGTCATGGATGTTCTTATAAATATATGGATAATATACGGGGTCATGACTTTGGCTTCTCAGGGAAAACACCCCACAAATCTTCCAGTTACCTGATATGTTGGCAACTGGAAGCTGCAACTTCCAAATATATACCCGCCCTAAAACTAGCAGTTCGCCCCTGAAAATAAGCCGGGCCCCAAAAGGAAGCCGGATCGTCTTCCAACCATTGAATTTTCAGGAGCTTACTTGCTGCTAGTTTGCGGGAAATAAGGAATTAATTGACATCTTCAGGGCCATCTGTTTGGTTGGCTTGTAAATCCGGTGCTATATGAAAGAACCACGTTAAGAATACGTTTTTCACAGAATGAATGGGAGGCTGAACTGTTACTCATTTTATTGGGCCCCACAGAAGCTAAGATTTGCTTAAGGTGGTCGGTTGGATATCATAAAATATATATCCCAAATGGCAGTTTACAATAATGATTTACCATGGTAGGATGAACAAAACACCAACTAAACAAACACAAAAAAGTGACCTTATACATGATCCCCCACAAAGATCTCGAAACAAAAAAAGGTCTGAACTCTCCAGGCCATCTTCGACCATAAAGGTGCTGGGTGTCCCAGGCCCATAGCTGGTCCAAAAACAGGAGCCAGGCCTCAAAGGAGCCACACAAAAAAAAAACGGCCGTTGCTTTCCAGTACCCATACCATCCATGGGATTGGTATTCTTACCTACAAATGTAGGTAAACATACATACATGGATTCTATGGGATTGAATCCTGGTTGTTTAATGACGGGATCCTTATTTCATGGTCTATGAACTAATCTCTATATAACTGGGTAGTTTTTCATCCCCTATAAACCCTCAACAACCAGGGACCCTTTTTCATTGCTCAAATGGAGTCGGCTGGACACTTCCTACAAGGTGGGCCCAAGAATCGTTCAGCATTCTCCGGGTTGAATTATCAAAAATGGGATGGGAAAGGTACAAGATGACCCCCTTCACCAGTTGTAAGTAGGGGGCCCATAACTCCACTACAAAAGGGGGTTTCCACGGTTACCGATTTTTAAGGCCGTTTATAGGGGTTACAATTTCCATTTCTAACTGTGAGAGACCCATCTTGAAACAAAGACGAAAACAATGGCAGATCAGAGAAAAAAACACAGAACAAACAACCTCTTTGTCAGGGGTGGAAATCCATCTTTTCAAGAAAGTCATCGAATGATGATGGGAACGACAGGAGAATGTAGAATGTGGTATCCAGAATTTCCCCGGTCTGAGTGATATATTACCAACCAATAAAAAAAACACCCCTCGCCGAACACTTTGTTTGGAGGGCCGAGACCCTCGCAAATCGTTCCTCTTGCTCATCACTGAGCATTGCTACCTTTCGCATCGAATCCAAAAGTGCTACGAAAGCATCGCTCAAGAGATCTTGTTTGTCGTGATGAAGAAGCGTGTCTCCAACCGTCACTAACAGACGGGCATACAATGTTGCTTCCACGATTTCTGACCACATTTCCAAAGTTTCACGTCCTAAGTCTTGCAATCTTGGGCCACTGATGAACTTGTCCAGGAATTGACAATGTTTCTGCGAGCAGCACCCTGAAGTAGAATGGCCATAAACTGCTAAGAGCGACAGTTTCGTGACAAGTTGTACCAACTGACGCGCCCCTGTGTTTCCTGATGGTAGGTTCCATTTTCAAAATCCGTCACACTTGAGCCATGAAAAACAACCCTCTTACTGTCAATTATACTGCTTGTTTGATATGGATCCTTATGATGGTTTACTATAATCCTCACATAACCGGGTAGTATTTCATCCCCTATATTTGATAAAACAACCAGCTATATACCCTAAATGGTGATTATATATATCTTTATACACCCTATATACCCAGTTATATATAATCCCTTATAATGATTGATTATATACCCTAAACAACCAGGGACCCTTTTTTCATTGCGAACCAACCTATTTCTTCACAAAACACCCACCAAAAAAGTGGTTTTTGAGAGCTTCCGGACGAGACCACCGCATCAAAGAAAAACAACCTCGCAAGTGGCGCAACACGAAAGATGAGCTATCCCAAATACTCAATGTATGGTCCATTAACCTACATTTGGGTAGTTCAGAGGGCTACCAAGCATTGAGCGTGCTCGGGTATAGATGTTTGGTCATTATTCACCAACAGTTTCAAGTGCCCAAAATGGAGGTATTGGGTGGGGTTTCCCTTACATAAGCCTGATATACAGCTGATATATACATAGGATCCATGTAGGGTGTATTTACCTATAATATACCATACATGGATACTATGGATATGTGTAAATACCTCTATTTTAGGCACCTGCAATTTTTGGTAACTTCCATTGTTATAAAACCCAAAAGAATGCGGAAGTTCCCGCACATTTATCGCAGCACCATTTGCATCAAGTTTCAATCCACGAAAACATGGCCACGCTCAGCAGCTTGCACCTCACTCCTCAAACCACCTGAAAATTCAGAGTTGGAAAAGTGACTACCCTGAGATTTTGAGGATTCCGGGCTTCAACCTAGCTCCTCATTTAGGAACCGAAAATACGAATCATCCCTGGCGACCCTTATCATCTTATCGCTCCCCCCAAGATCACAGGGTACATGACCCTTTCCTTGTGACCAAGCCTCCTCGCAGGTGAAGTTTGGTTTGTTGAGATATTTAACTGGGCAAATGAGTATATTATCCTGAATTACAATCATTTTGGGGGGATTTCCCTTATTAAACCACCACCATTTAGGGGTGACCTCGGCTGATCATTGCCGAAGCCTGCAGCTTGCCCCCACCCCCATTGCTTCCCAGTGACCCTTGCTGCTTGCCCACCTCAGGTGGGATCCACGAAATTTGAGGGAGCAAAAAGGGTTGTTGAAGTCAGTGGTTGGTTGCCTCCATGAAAAAAGTGAAAAAGAAACCTTCGTCAAATTCCATTACCCATGGGATCCACTACGCATTTGGTTGATTTGTGTATCGTAAATGTAAATGTGCATCCAAATTTTGGTGGGATTTCCTTCAATCTTCAGTGAACCTAAATGAACATTTCCCAGATTTCAAACCGCAGAAGTGAAAAACAATCCTCCCCCAGTTTAGCATTCTGGTGGGCATTCCCTTCACCATTCAGGTGACCAACAAAATCTTAAGGGTAAGGTTGTTATGTCTTCTTCTCAAATAATTTGCACTCCCAAAGTCTAAAAACGGAAAGGTTTGCCTTCCGACCATCATTGTTCAACGGCGAACAAGTGGTTGTTTCAGTACCACCCATCCCCCAACCAACCGAAGGCTTGGTACCTGATACAAGCGGTGATGTCGTTCTCGGAACCAATCTAAATAAGGACCCATGCCTACTTGATGGCTTCAAGGGCATTCTAGGATCATCATGCCGAGTAGTTCATGCCGATCCAATGGCTCGATCCAGTTGGAGTTTGATCCGTTACATTCCCGGTCATGTTGGGATCATTTGCTTCATCCATCCCGGATAAGTCGAGTTGTCTGTTTGTTTTTTTTGAAGATGAAAACAGCACTTATATATGAAGGTCTCTTTCTAAAACAGGATTGAAACTGTTTGCTTCCTGAAAGTTGAACAACATTCCTGAAGATGAACCATTGACAAAAACTGAAACAAACATATTGATTGTTGATTTTTGACCCAGCAAAAACCCATAAGAGCCATGGGACGATTGTGTATTTGCCGACTGTAGTTCGTCCCATGGATCCCCAATGGGAATCAGGGGGTCTCCATGTCACCCAAAGTGTCGGCTTCACACCATCAGCTGGGGCCCCCGGGCTCGACGGTGATCACGCTCTTTGGCTTGTTCCAACCTCTTGAGATGTGCCTGGAATTCACCGGTCGATGGGTCCATGGAAATCAACCAGTGGTGTTTCAAATCACCCATGATAGGGTATATTATGGGTGACAGTATTGTGCTTTTTATGTCTTTATTATTGTCCATAATCTATCAATTGACAATGACTAAATTAAATAATCTAATTGTTTTCATTATTGTCACTGTTATTATCATTATTATCATCATCATCATCATAATTCAAAACTGATTATTATTCATCATTGTTATTCTACAGTATATATTTTGAAGACTGTTAGATTGGTGGATTAGGGCCAGATGCTTTGCCATTCGAATCGGGGCACCCCAATGAAATTTCTGGTATCAAAAAAAATATGGAATCATTAATAAGGGGGGTGGGATATATATATATATAAATTTGCCCAAGTCTTTTGTGAATAAATGAAACTTAAGATCAACTAGGTTGGGATCATTACATCATCTTGCAAAATGGCGGAAAATTACCCTCCCTGAAATAAACTATTATAGCCCCTGAAGATGGGCCGGGCCCCAAACGGAAACAGTCGTATTCCAACCATCCATTTTCAGGTGCTTTAGCTGTTAGTTTTAGGGAGGGTAACTCTTGACTAGATGACCAGTTGTTAAATATGTTTTGTGATAATAGTAATAATATCCAACCAAATGAAGGGGGTAATAATAATAATATCCTTAATTTTCCTTCTTTAGCTGTTAGTTTTAGGGAGGGTAGATGAACTCCTGATTCCTTCATGCTTTTCTGACCCTTCGATGCGACTTACAGCCCTGAAATTTCACATGGATATGAACAAGTGCAGCAATTGAAAAGTACATGGCGCAGTCCCTACATATTGGTTTGTATTGACCCTTTACTAAGTTATCTTTTGGTATCTGTGCTATCTATTTTGACCTTCAGGTACCTTATTTCAATGGAATCTCCCTAAAGCTAGTATCTAGTTTCACCAAACATTTCAGGTACCTAAACTGCAGGTACTCACCTATAGAAGCTGTTTGTAAGGCTTATGCAAGGGAAAGGCCACCCCCAAAACAGCCTTATAAGGTTCAGTACCCCTGAAATTCTTGCTGATAGTTGGGCCCTCCCTATATTAAATCCATATCGGGTTAGTACTTTTTTCTGATTAGTTCATGGGGATTCTATTATAAGGATTTCTTATAACCCCAATCTAACTGGGTAGGTTGTCATCACCCATACAGTAATCAAAAACCACATGGCACGGTCCCTACATGTTGGTTTAGTTTATATTGACCCTTTACTAACCTGCTATTTGGAACCTGTGCCATCTATTTTGACCTTAAAGGTATAGCATTCATGCCCCCCAGGTCAACCTTGTCACCATCCACCAACCGCCTTCAACAGCTTCTCGGAAGGAAAGGACACGCCATAAATGCGTTGCCTCGAGGGCAAGCCAACTGGGTCACCATACTTACTTGGAGCTTCAGTGATTTTGTGCAACTTTTTTGCTAAAAGGTTCTCTTCAAAAATCGGGGATATTTGATGAATTGATAAAGGTTCGAACGGATTCTTCAGTTCAACATTGACAAATGGATAGATATGTGAATATACAGTGCGTGCACATACTGTTTATATATCTAATGTATCAAGAGATTTGGATCACAAACAAAGCCAACACATGATATCATTTCAAATTTTAAGACAAATCTGGGATCAATAGACTCTTCTTTTCACATCAATACTACGTAACTACCATAATGCTTATCAACACTCAAAACCACCAAACAAAATACCCAACCCTCCTCACCTTCCGAAACACAACAAAAAAACACAAAAAACACCATTTCTACCGACCGAAACCAGCCACCGAAACCACCTGAACCCCCTTCACCGCCACCACCCCTTTTGAGGTGCTCACAGGGAGTCGTTATCCGCCGAAGCTAACCAGTAGGCCGAGGAGTTCTTGGTCACCTGATATCTCTACCAGTTTGGGATCACTGAAAATGAATGCTTGATACCAAATGTCATTATGTTCTTGGTGCCTTGTTTTTTGATCTGTATATTTTCAATTGTTCTTTTTTTGGTTGGTTTGGTCGGATTTCATCAACCACTGATCACAACCAAAGTTTTGAAGCAAAAAAAATAAACACCTACTCACCCAGATGCTCTATGAATGGAATATTTGCCTACATTTGGTTGATTTTTATCGTTAAACATGGTAAATTAGTAGGCAAATATACAAGTTACATGGATCCGTAATGAGTTAGATTTGAGTCGGTGATTGGTGAGACACGTATCCATGGGAATCTAAACGTACCACCACCAAATGCCACCCTCCTAAGAAATAAGAGCTTAATAGCCGGGCTTCATAATCCCGCGATTTCCTGGGGTCTTTAAATTACACACCCAAAGAGTGCACAATTTTTTGAGGAAATGCAGTAAATTTACCAGCAACCTTTGAGGCACGAAAGAAACCCTCCCACTTTCCATTATAATGGTTGTTTAATAGGGATCCTTATAGTGGCTTATTGTAATACTCAACCCTCACATAACTGGGTAGTATCATCTCCTAAATATCCTAAACAACCAAGGTTTTGAGTTCTGCTCATTTGCATTGTTTTCCCCAAATGGGTGTTCTTTAATGATCCTTACCTTCACCCTTCCCCAACACCTTGAAGGCTTTCACTCGCGAAGTGGAGGGCAAGTGTGGCCTCAGTTCAGGGCACACAAAAACACATTTCTTACATCTTGCTACCTTCCATTACCCATAGGTACCCATAGGATATATGGCATATGTACCTACATTTGGTTGATTGGTATGGAAACTATATAGGGCACATACATGGATCCTGTAGGTTTCAAGTAGGTGGGCTAATGAAGATGGCTTGGCTCATGATGTTTAGGCTATCATCCCTTATAATGGGGGGGGGGGAATGTGCTAGTATAATCACAACAGATCTTAGCTTTTGATAGACAAAGANTCCACACCCAAGCATGAATCAAAGGAACCATACTTCAGGTATGAAAGATTGTACTTCTATATATATATATATACACACACATAAAAATCTATATGTATCTACATGAAAAACAATTATATAGAAATAAAACTATATTACATACCTATAGACTAGAAGACAAAATGACCCCTGGTTATGGAGTATGAAAGCTCAACCAAAAAAACAACCTTAACCCCTCAAAAAACCGGGCCAGTTAAATATCACTTGGATCTAAACATCATCCAGGATGCCAGTCACCCCTAGGATTATCAGATATTTAGTTGGGAATCTCAAACTAAACCTTCATTTGCTAGGATTGCATCCTAGGTGGGGGGATAGATCCAACCCCATAGAATCCGTGTATGGTGTATATTTACGTACATTTACCATAAAAAAATCAACCAAATGTAGGTAAATACACCATTCCCATGGATGGTAGATACAACGTATAACCCCGTTCTGTAAAGGAACTTTTCTCAATTCCGAACTGCTGAACCTTGTGGTACAATGGATTTATTAGGGACAATGGTGGTCAACGACTTGAGGCTGAAGCAGCGGCATGGCCCTCTGACTCGCACAGCCGTTCGATTGTGGGAGGTAAAAAGTTGAACAACAACAGCAGTGGACCGTTGCAGGCCATGGGTTGAAGAGCCTTTTTTTCGCTGGTTCGGGTCTTCGGCCCCAACGCGTCCTGACCTGAGCTATCGACGAGAACCATTTTCGAGCTTCACGTCCCGATGCATTATGTTGTGTGTGTACGCTTGCGCCATGCGCAGAACGAGTGTGTCGCAGTGGACTCTGACAACTACCCGCAACACACGCTGCAGCCACTCTTGTCGTTCATGACCATCAAGGTGGCAGCGGAGGCACATATTGAATCCTCATATGTCAGTGTCCGGAGTCTGAAGTCTGAAGTGAAGAATCGAAAATCATGTCAAACAACAGAACATCATTGAAACTTCCTTAAACCTGACTGACTTGGATCTCTTTAGTGAATCGTCACTACAAAACGACAAAAGATAACCCTATTTAAAAAAGTATAGTGATAGTGTGTGAGCACATTCAAAATAGGCATCTTCTCCAATTTTCTGTGTCAAACCAATTCTGGTTGGTGGTTTCAACCCATCTGAAAAATATTAGTCAAAATGGGAATCTTCCCCAAGTAGGGATGAACATAAAAAATATTTGACACCACCACCTAGAGTTTTGTTGAAATTACCACCTGCCTGCCAAACCATATTTGATCCCTTGGTCAAAGTGTCTTGGGGCTCCCGGGCCCACGACACAGATCCACGAGATCACCACAACGGTAGGCAGTGGTCATTGTCCCTGGAGCTACCTGGTGAAGAAATTCTCACGAAAAGATCCCCTCATCATGTGAATCACCACCTGCTGTTGATGGAAGAAATCCTGCACCAGTTAATAGGTAGTGTATCCAACTACTTGGATATTTTTAGTCAATAAGCTTTTCTACAGCGCAAGTAATGCAAGGTTTTCTTCCATCAGCAGTAGCATCCTTGTATGGTATATTCATGTCCGTGCTTTCGGTGATGTTCCTGATTGATGAAGGGAACTATGAACTAAGGATGCCATGAGCAAATACTGTCATGGATGCTTGTGTTTGGATAAAAGATCCAAACATATCCGAACATCTTCTGCAAATGGTGGTAAACCCATGTAGTATAAGAAACGTCAAAACACAACATACCCACAGCTGGCGGACAAGGCCTATGGCTTCACCATTACATCAGAACCACATATATAATTAGAAATACTATGGTTACAATTGTTGTGTGTCTATAACACATAAAGACCCTACCCAAACAACCATGCATTTTATGTGTGCTAAAAAAGAAAAAAAAGGACCTCAAACAAATCCAAACATGAAAATAAAACATCTACTGGAAATTGAAAAAAACATGGGAAAACATAGAAACCAACTCACCCAAAATTTGTCGCTGGAACTTCACCAGTCAAGGAACCAGCTTCACTTCGCTTGTCATCAAACTTTCTGCCCCATATGGATTTGACACACCAAAAAGACCCCTTGAGGTGAAGTTGGGGTTAAAAGGATGTTTCATAGATGTTTTTTGGAGTAAAACAGTCAGACAGTTTACCTCAGGTTAGGTGTTCGCCTAGGAAACGCATGATTATATATATATATATATACGAGCAACGGACTAAACCTATTACACCCGCGAAAAGACGTGGCTGAAATGGTCATCGTTTTTTGTGTGTCCCTCATCGTTCGTGAGGATTTAATGTTTGCAATAAAATCAGGCGAACATGTGTATCAAGAGTCATCGTTTTTTGTGTCACCCCTATCGTTCCTGAGAGTTTCATGATGGTATCAAGTATCAATGTCCTGGTGTAACTGTTCCAAAATGTCGGAGGTTTTGGCGGGCGCTCATATGGAAGGTTTAAAACGTTGACTCCAAAAACGCACATGTGTTTTTTTCCAAAATCAAAGTCTTCCAACTGCATCTAAAAATCCCATTAATCAAACACGTGCGACGTGCAGTGTAAAAAATAGACAACGCTCCTAACCTTTCATCACTTCCCATCCAAGAGGTTTTAGGCATGCCCATCTTCCCAACCTGTTTTTTTTTCGAATCAAACCGATCCACATATACCATCCCATGATTCTGGACACATTATGACAAATGACTTCCTAAACCTGAAATTCAGGTTCTTGTTTGGAGGGTTCGCTTTTTTAATCACCACCATTTTGGGGGAATGCACAACTGGCGCTCTATCTTGCGAAATGAAATCTGCCCAGATTCCATTATACCGGTTTCATTAATCACTTATGATCCTTATAATGGCTTGTTCTAGATCCTAATTTGCTAGATTCAACCCTTTTCAAACATATTCGATGCTGGGTGAAAACCACCCAACTCAAACATGAATCAACACCCCCCAAAAACCGTCAAACGGCCACACCGGGTCACACGCCTTACGCTGAATCAAGTCCACCTTAAATGGATTATTCGCAAAGAGTTCCAAGGCTTCTTCTCCTTGGTGAAGAGTTTGCGACAAAAAGCGTTTAACTTTTCTGATCAAAGCCACCATGGGAACCCACGTTTTCTTCAGGGTTACAGCTAGGTTGTATTATGGCCGGGCAACCAACCCCCCCACCTAACGTACCCCCCTCCAAAAAAATAGCCGGCCTTATGATTAGAGCTTATTAACTCTTGGTTTCCCTTAATAAGGCCGGCTATTAAACGGTTTATTTCCGCGGAGCCCCCCGGTTGATTAGCCATGATTGTAAGCCAGATTTTTGGAAGATGTCTAGAGACATATACGGATTTGCAGGTGTCTGACACCAACCCGAACTTCATGCACTATTTTTTTCCGCGAAATCCCTCCAAAATTGCCAGCAACATTATGGTTGATTTTATGGCAAATGTAGGTAAATATACCATACATGGATCCTATGGGTATGTCCCCCCAAAATTGGTAGTTTAACGACTCCTATTTCATCCCAGCTTTTTGTTTGTGATCAAAGCTAGTTGCTGTCTTTTGGTGGTCAATTTGATTCGATTTTCCGGTCTGGATCAAGGTCCCAAAAAACAACATTTGAAAGGGTTGGTCACCGATCAATCTTTTTGGTTTTGTTTTATGCCACATGTATGTAAAAAAGTGGGCCCCTACCTGTTATCAGAAGAGTTGCAACTCTACTTATAGGGGTTACAACCCCAGTTACGCCAAGTATAAGGTCATTTATGGGGCCCGGGGTTATAACTCCATTTACAAGCAACTAGTAGGAGGGCCGACCTTGTAGGGATAGATCGAGGGTTCTGAGAAACCCAAATGACCCTTGTTTTGAAAGATTTGCCACACTTCAAAAGGGAAGGTCAACCCATCAAAATAGGGGTAAGTGGGGTTCGTTCAACCCCCCAGAAATCTAGAGGAACCAACTGGGTAACGAAGCAATGAAGAACAATCCCCACTCACTCGACCAATGGATTTCAGGTGACAATTTGGTGATTGTTGATCTTTCCTGCCATTTTTTTTTCGTCTGGTTGCCCTGGCTGCGATTGGCTGCGTCAGGCCTTTTCTTATCCAATCCCATAGCATCCATGTAGGGTATATTTACTTGCATTTACCATATTTTGCCATTCAAAACAACCAAATGTAGGTAAAAATGGATGGTATGGGAATGTATATCAACAGCACTCTTCCCTCCCAAACAAAACGCCGGCTATTGGTCATCCCCAAAAAGTTTCGTAAGGTTGGACTTCCCCAAAGATCTTGAGGCAAACTCTCAGCTGCAAATAGCTCGAAATATTGACCCGAAAAAAAGTTTCCTACTCTACTGGTACCTAAAAACCTGAGAACCCACCGTTTCTTGGCCAAGAAACTGGAGATCACCATTCGCTGAAAGGGAGAATCACCTCAGGCTGCTTCACTGACGCCATGGATGTTCAAGGGTCGGCTGTTAGTTTCAGGGAGGGGTCCATACCCAATAGAACTAGTACTAACCAACAGATACCAACAGTCGCTTGAAGTCCAACGTTCCCTTTTGATTAGCTCTCATATTAAAAAAAAACTACACATCTCAAAAAAGAACGGTACCAGCATCGCCTTCAACAACAAAAAATGAAGCCTAAGTTCATCATCCCAAACAATATATAAACATGAGTTTCTCCGAAAAGGAATAAGGGACGTACCGATATAACTTCATATACATCATATACATTGATCCTGTGGGAAACACTTTCACAGTGACTAGAAATTCCACCAGGAGGTAAAACATCCATGCATGGCATATTTGAATACTGTATATCATTTGACTACTAATTTACCCTCAAAAGCAACCATCCATGTAGGTTTTGATGTACCAATTGGTCCTGTGGGATATCATTGCAATTCCACTTTGGTTCCCGCGCTTTGCCGCAGCTGCGCCACGGATTTCTCGATCTCGTCAAAGTTGGCGTCCGACAAACGCGCGTCGCCTGCAGATTCGACAAGCACGAAATGAAGGTTAGACATGTTAAACGGTTAAATCATCAATTCTTACAGGATCCATGGGAACGGTGTATTTACCCATACATTTCTCATCAAGATCAACTAATTCTATAGGTAAATATACATATACCATACATGGATACTATTCGGAAGTGACGGTGAAAAACCACGAATCTGGATTTCCGACTCGACTTGATGGTTGGAACACACATGAACCAAACAACAAATTCCTAACATTTAGCTGATGATTTAGGGTGCTGGATTTCAGGGCAGAATAGAGAGAATCTATTAAGACTTAAAACACAACATGAACAAAACATCTGGGGTTAGGGGCAGTGACTTGGATGCACCCAAATTTGGTAGGAAACTGCGGTCAAAATGGTGATATTATCAAAACATATTATGTAAAATAACGGCTAAAGCTCCTGAACCATGCTGGTTGGGAGATTATCCTTTTCACTTGTGGCCAACATGTTTTGTTTGGGGGTAAAACCTGTTGTTATCTTTTCTGGGAATTTTCACCCCCAAATCAAAAACAAATTTGAACAAAAAAAAGACTGGATGACTAGTCCAGTAAGTCATCATCCTGGGTAGCCTCATCCTCTGAGGAGTCATCCCAGCCCAGAACTCTTCCGCACTCCATGGCCATCTGCACCCATGAACCGCCGAGGAGCAGGTGTGGCTACCTGTCCGTCCTTCGGCCTTGGCAGTATCAATTTTTCTGGTAGTACCGCTTTAGCATTTCCTCCCGACCTGCGTAGGTCAAGGATCACTCTCCTTTTCTTGACACCTGTTTCTTTGACTTTGACGATGAGTCCAAGCCTCGAAATTGCGCCCTTGGAGAAAAGGGGGCCTATTATGCGACGGCCTATGAGACAACCAAAAGCTCAGAAGATCTCAAATTTCACCAACCTACCTTAAGGTGGCACAGATACCAAAAGGTAGGCTAGTAAAGGGTCCGAAAATAAACCAATTTCGAAGGACTGTGCCATCTACTTTTCAATTACTGTAAATCCATGGAAGATCCAACCTTGAAATCATTGAAACAATTGACACAAAAGCCAAACAGGTTTCGAAAAAGGCACGACTTTGAGACAAACACTCTTCGTCCGCGAAGAATCCAACGGCTGGGCCTAAATACATATCATAGTAGAAGCCACCTTCCACAGCAGGCCTTGACTGCAAGTCCAAATGTAGTTTGGGGGATGATAGTCATACTGTTGATGGAAGAAATTCCAAACAACCACCTGGGATGTATAAACCCGGCAAATAATGGGATAAACTACCTATCAACTGGTGCACGATTTCTTCCATCAACAGTAGGGATGATCACAAGACCATGATCCAGGAAGCTTTGGTAACCAACCAGGATTCACCCATCATATCCACGGGGACTGGCATATTCACCTACTAATTTACCATACAAATCAAGCAAAGTGGAATGGCCTTGTAACATATGGGTCACTAGGGTTATGAACCTACTTACAGGGGTTCATTTATAATTTGGTCTTAGGACCAACTTGTATGATTTGCATGGATAATGGAAGGGAACTCATATATAAATATCATATATAGTTACTGCTCTCATGGTGGCTACACTTCCCTTCCACAAAATGGGGTATGGTGGGATATGTCACATCAAACCTCGGGGTGTTATTTTGAGACGTTCTGTCTCGCCACTAAAAACGGCTTTAAGTTAGGCTGTAAATCTTCCAGCACCTACCTCGCTTGAAAAAAAATGACAACTGGTTTCCGGACTTTGAATTTCACTTGGAGTTCCCGCATGTTTCAACATACTAACCATATAGAACAGTTACCCCAAGAGTGGCAGAATGCTTATGTCAATGAATCCTTCGAACGGTTGAGGGAAGCATCACCAAGCGGGGTGCCCACCCAATGGTCAAATGTCCACCAAAGGTATCTTCCAACGCAGCACCCAACACCTCAGTTGAAGCGGAAAAAAAATCGTATTTCCTGTTGAAAATAGTGCCACAAAATGATGTTTTCAGTCTCTTCCCTAGGGATCCTGGCTCACCTTCTGAGAATGGTAATGGAACCTAAATACTTTCCGTTTCGGAGGTGATTGGACACCTTGATCATCGTTTGAAAATATGAGTGGATCCCTAGGGCCTACAACACTATACCTTTTGGTGTCACATCTCTCTAATTTAACACACATGGGATCAAAAAAGGGGGTCAAAGATTTCGGCTACCAATTCGGTGACTGATTCACCATAGTTACGTGATCAATGAACAAGAACTCCTGGTCAATTCTTATGGTAAATGCAGGTAAATAGGGATCCTGATTTCATGGTTTCTGCAATAGTTCCTATGTAACGAGGTACTATTTCACACCCTGTGAAACTAAATCAGCCAAGAGTTTTCTTCATTGCTAATATGTATCTATGTAGGGTGCTGTGTGAACATAGATTCTTTGTTGTGGCATGTGTGGGGAGTCAAACAGCTGTTTACAAACTTTCGGTATCTTCTCTAAATAGCCAACGTGGACACCTAGGGATTCTAATGAAGATGGAGTCAAATTAAATTCTACATATTCTACTTCTACTTCAAGTGCAGGCCATGTGCAAATTGTATTTCCCGAAACAAAGGTAAGAAATGTGAAATAGAAACTGAATCAAGACATTTCACATCCTTTCAGTGATCTATAAACGCAAATACGAGTAACAACCATCAATTGCAAGTACTTGTCAAACTGGGAACATCTTCCCAAATGTTCGAAAGGTAAACATGACAAACATCCTTGTCACCAACACCTATAGACTAGATGCTGTTCTACAAGACCCAAATACCAAAAAAACTCCGCGATTTTACCCAAAAAACAACACCACAAAAAACATATGCATGCAATATGACTCCAGATTGTTTGGCCCTCATGTCCGCTGAGCAAACACTGAGTTTCCCTGCATGAGATGATGAGTGCCAAAAGGTATCTCTACCCCTCACATCATCAAACCTCGAGGCAAACCATTCATGGGAATGTCAGGGGCCGACCCCCCCCAATGTCACGTTTTTTCCCAGGAAATAGCCGGCCTTTTTAAAGGGTTATGAAACCCATCATTGTCCCTTAAAGTAAGGCATATTTTCTGCGCTTTTGCTGTTGGTTTTACGAAGAGGAAAAAACGAAGACAACGTCAGAATTCAACCACTTTCATAGCTCGATGTGATCTTTTTGTGCGTATCTCTCGTTTCTTCCTTTTAAGTGTGTTCTCAATGGATCATTCTGCTTCTGTTAATAGGTGGTATCTAGTATCCCCCTCTAGAAGGCAGTATGTACCTGATATATAAGCGGTATATACTGCCAATTGGGTGAGTATATATACCAACCACGTTTTACCAGAACCAAACTAATCCATTGATGTTCCTTTGGTTTGCTCCTCCTTGGTCACTTTCAGCTTATTCTGTCAGACCACCTCATGCTATACGACCCACCCTGGGGACTGGACTCTGAACACACACACACCAAAATAATATACAGTAGCCAAACAACCAAAAAAAGCACACCTCAAGGAGGGTATGGTATGGTATGAGTGGATGTCTAGACTTTAGGGACAAAAAATGATTTTGCCACACATGTCGATCATCATCGGTTTCGTAGATTCATCCGCAAACGTCTAGAAATGACATCATGTCACACTAACCCGTTTCAAACTTGGATTCCATAAGTCCCATTTTGCGGATTTTTTCATGCACAACTTCCCTTCCTATTTCCGTTACAAATGAGCCACATTACAACCTTTTGGGTGGCTCCAAAAAGCATGTTCTCTTGAAATCAAAAACGCATACATGTCTTTCTAGTGTATATCATCGTATATCCCCCTTGTCACTCAATACTATCCCATCCATATATAAATAATTATATCCCTTACTTAACCTATAGTACTGATTGGTTGTTTCAACCCATTTGAAAAACATGCTCGTCAAATTGGATCATTTCCAGAAATAAAACCAGGGTAAAAATCAAAAATAAAAAACACCACCGAGTATACTATCCCACTATTCCCCATTTTTTTGGCTATCCAAACTTCCACGTCGGTTCTCCTCAGGGGATAGGCAGGGATGTACCCCGATCCCAAGGTACCCCTATGGGAAATCCCTATATAAGCCCTATATATGGGGTATTTATGGGTTAGAATCCGCAAGAATCCATAGAGACTCCCCAATAAATACCATGGATCGATACACTGTTAGGGGTACAACACCTCACGATCGGCATCCCCCACTTGATGAGTTCCAATTTGCAGTTGCCTGGCCCCACAAATGGGCTCGGTGGGGTCCAGTTCAATCCAGAAAAGAGAGTCCACCTTTTTGGAAGATTTTGATTTTGAAGGGGTTGGTGTTTTCCTTTTATGCCTATATCATAGATATTTTTTGAGGATTTTTTTTTGAGGTTGTGGAAGGAACAGATGATATCATCATCATCATCATCATCATCATCATCATCATCATCATCATCATCATCACCATCACCATCATCATGGTCAAGGCAAACAACTCAATCACTGGTTACTAGTACAGAATAATGGACAAAAAACACCACTTACTATACCAGTATCACCATGTATGGATTTTTTCCCCATAGATTATCTAACGAATTCGACCACTTCCTCCATGTTCCCTTTCTGGTATTAGTACCATTGGTACTATTTGGTACTACTAGCGCGGCGTAAATCAAAAATATCATTATGTTATCATCATCATTCTTATCATTGTGATTACGCTTCGCTTCACAGCGTGATACAAAATCAAGATCTTTATTCACACACTTTCCCATTCCGAGAAATGATCCCTCTTTAGAAACCCGACTCTAACTGTGATGAGTCCTCCTTTGGTGGAAGCAACATGAAGCAACATATATCTAGTGTGATTCCTGGCCCATGGGATCTAATCACCTTCTGAGAATGGTGATGGAAGCTAAATACTATGCTGGGTGGTGATTGGTGTGACTGGATGCCTACTTGAATGTCGCAGCAAGTTAGTGAAAGGTTAGTAAGTGGGTTATAACTTAATAACAACCCTAATATATTCCAATTTTAAAGTAGGTTATAACCAATTTCCTAACCATTTGCTGAAAATTCCTGGGACATCCACGTACGGATGTATCTTTCACACGAATTTCAGCCCGTGGCTCCAAGGCACAACAAAAACGCACCGACGCAGAAACCGCTGACTTCACCCTAGAACACCTCTTCATTAATAGGGATCCCGGCATCCTTTTTCTAGTTGGTGGTTTCAACCCCTTTGAAAAATATTAGTCAAATTGAATCATTTCCCCAAGTAGGGGTGAAAATAAAAAATGTTTGAAACCACCACCTAGTTTTTAATGGTTAAGTAATTATAATCCCCACATAACTGGCTAGTATAATCCCCTATATACAGCAAATTAACCCGGTTGTTGTTCATTGCTCAGTTAAGAAAAAACAACTAACTCATCATTCAAACCGCAGGTGAACATAAGCAACCTATTCTCTAGGTACAAAACCTGGCTTGAAATTCGCAGTTTGAGTGGAAAGATTTTCCCCTTACTAACAACACCGACAACAACAGCAACAACAGCAACAGCAACAAGTACTTGTACTCCTACTCGTACTTTTGTTGTGTGGGTTGTGGTTCCCCGATCCTATGATCCAAGGATTTTCAGCCTTTTTTTCCAAAAGGCCTTCCAACGGTCTGGTGAGATCCCACAATTGTCCCTTCGATTCGGATTCTTCCTCCTGAGACACGACCACTTCCCAAGCAATTTGTGAACCTGATTGATCTGATAGGCAACACAAAATGCGTTTTTTTTTGAGAAAGCCACCTGTAAAAGTCTTAACACAATCATATAAAGATACAACAAAGTGTATATTAAGTCTGAAATACTATTGGCGTTTCTATGCATTTCTGATACTCTTCTTACACAAGTTTCTCAAGTGTTTGATTTCGAATTTCGAATGGGATCACATAAGAAACTGGCTGGACATCGTGGACGTAGCATCTCGTTACATATGTTACCCTCAAGGCATTTCACATCCCGTCCTCATCATCTTCCGCATCCTTGGCGAGATGAAGGATACGCATTAACCACACATCTTTAACAGGTCACACATATCTGCCAGGGTCCATCAATACCTTATATTGGAGATAAATTGATAAACTCCTCCCACCTATCATGACAGGAATCCTGATAATGGCTGTAGATTGAGTCCTCCTAAACACTGAGCCACAGTGGATAATCAAGGTCAACAGGGTTCCCTTTACAAAAATTCATCGACTATCTACCCACTGTTGCAATGTTTAGGCAAGACCTAAGATATAATCACCTCCAGCAGGAATTGTGACCATCCCTAAACCACAGCGAAATGTGGTTTAACCCTGTGACCGAACATCGTGTTTCTATAAAACTAGTCATCCAAAATCCACCGAATACCTACTTGGAGGATCCCATCTACTAAGTAGTTCGGATCACCCCCTCATTTTTTTTTGCCACATGAATGGCCATTTGGAAAGTGAATCACCCCGGCCCATGCTAGGGGACTTGCTACTCATGGTGGTTATTAAACTACTAACTGGGATGATCCTCCAAGTGGTAAGTAGGTGTTTCGAACCCCTGGAAGCCTTCTCATGAGATGTTTGGGGGTTCAAACCCCTATTCACTTATTCACCAAATATTTGGATATCTAGGTTAATAAGCAATTCAGGCTGAGCCAATATCGATATTTTCACTAAGGGACTTTATCCAATGGCTTAGATTTGCTCTTCAAAAGATGCTCGGAAAAAAAATCGAACAACATATTTCCCTATAGCTGATGATGGATTTAAACGTATCATTTCTCCCATCCCATTTGCATACAAAAGTCCGGATCAACAAAAAACTCTTGTATCTATTGTATACAAAAAACAAAGCTGAATATTTCCGACAGCAAACAAACCTTGGTAACGAACTGCCCATCATCTGCCTCTGATGTCAGCAGAGTCCACTGGATATCCTGCCAGGCGCTCCGGAAACAAAGCCTGGTAGACATCCTGCGTCCGACAGCTGGGTAGCGGTTGGGTGTTCAACCGATGGTTTCTTTTCTTTGGAAGCTTCCATGGCCAAATGATGGTGGTGTGATTTTACCTGGTTTTGGTATGATTTGCACCTGGATTTTTTCATGGAACCTCCAAACTGATAAATTTGAAGACAATGATGCGTGCTGGCACCAACGTTCCGTTGAGCCCCAGCAAAGCTTCTGAAGAGTGCGTGAGTAACGCATTCTTCCAAGTTGGCGATACACCTGCAAAAGGGGCCTTGATCCTGGCAAAGTGCAGCTCCACACATTCTTCTTGCTGCGCGCGAACCATGAAGGGAATACCAGGTGGCCAACGCATACAACGCATGCATGTTTGAGCGCACATTTGCAGCATGTTCTTCGTCGTCGTCGCTGAAAAAACATGTTCATGCCACTTTTTCGTAGCTTTGGCCATGGCATCTGTCACACAGAGAAGGATCCAGTAGTACCCGAAGAAACTGTTCCAGAGTAACTAACATAGCAACGGTTTTCCACTTTTTTTTATAGGAAATACATCTTCAAAGGGTCCATTTTCCATATTTTCCATTGCTAGGTTAGTTTACTGGAGGCGTATTCCAATTCATGGAATTCCCAACTGTTTGGTAAAGGTTCTTAAACAGCATCTGATCATATTGTCAGATAAGACTGGTTTCGGGTCTCCAATCACCTCCAAAATTTAGCTTCCAGGAAACCATTCTCTGAGTCGGATTTGCTTAAGATGCTAGATGCATGGAGAAAAGTTTAAAAAATCACCCCAAAATCTCCCTTAAAATCTGTTTTTTACCGTGGTAAAATATAACATCACACTAACCAAATCCAAACAGAAGGCCTTATGAAAACCCATTGGTTTCTCCCTTAAGGCGGGGACACCCCCGGTTGACTACAGCCATGATTGCGCCAGGAAAATCTTGGAACACACAAAAGACTGAGGTCCCCAACTGCTGCCACACATGGGGCACAAGTGTCATCGACCGGCCTCAAGTGGAAACATTTGAGCTGGATTTGAAACCTATCATTTGAGACACACCTATTTTTGCCCCCAGAAAAGTAACATGACTGGCTGGAAAATCCACCATGAATGAGTCAATGGAAAATTTCCTGTTCAAAAATTGGGATGTTCCAATTTGTCATCTTAGTTTTCAGCTAGCAGCTAGTTCGTGTTTTCAACCCATTAAAACAATATTAGTCAAATTGGATCACATCCCCAGGTAGAGGTGTTCCTGTTGGTTTTCCTATTAAAAAAAGGGGATGTTCCTTCCTGTCATGTTTTGAGGGGGTTCAAAGGTGATATAAATATGGCTAAAAAATGCCACCCTTTAAATTGATCCATCCATCCATTCAAGATAACCATCCGTTTCCTGCTGGGACAAAATGCTGATTATATGCTGAATATAGGGAATGAAATACGTAGTTGGGATCACCCCCATTGATAAGCCATAAATGGAACGGGTCCCACAACCCTACTTAGGGGACGAATACTAACCATGGCTATTAACCACGTTCTAACTGGGATGATCCTCCAAGTATTACCCTGCTATACAAGGCTTCTAATAAGCCATTCTAAGGGTCCCTATCAACCAACGAGGATTCACTGAAATGTAACAAGGATTTTGATCACAGCTCAACTCTAATTCCAGTATAAACTGGCCACGCATGTTGGTTGCTGTGGATTGTCTGACTTTCTCATTCTGACTTGTCAGTGGTGGATCTTTTCTTGATAATTTCCCCAATCCAACCTATCTATGTGTAAATCTACAATAAATCCAAGCAACACAACTGCATTACATTACCCATAGGATCCATGTATGGTATAATTTACTCACTATATAATGTATATACCATAAATAAACACGACGCCGACGCAGCTCGAACAGTGTCTTCGGTCTCCAACCAGCCTATATGGCCTTGTAAATAGGTAACTGGGGTTATATAGTTGTAACCCTCATCATACGCGGAATTTTAATCCTAGTTCCAACTTTACAGGCCCATCTTGTACCAAACCTGCTTGTTCGACGCCTGGAACTTTGTTCCCAACAAAAATTCCCAAATGGTGGTGTAATGGCGATTTAGCATGGTCGAATCCGAAAAAAAAAAACAGCTAATCTATACAAATCCAAGTACTGTAAAAGGTTAGGATCAGTGTGATGAAATCACCTTAATTATATCCCGTTTATAAGTAGGTGAAAGAACCCCGTTGAGCCTAACCACTGATTCAAAATCACCGCCGAGAAAAGGATGAGGTTAAGGGAACTTATCTAGTTGGTGGTTTCAACCCATCCGAAAAAAATACTCAAAATGGGAATCTTCCCCAAATAGGGGTGAACATAAAAGATATTTGAAACCACCACCCAGTTATTCCTTCACCAACAACTGCCCGGCTACTTTTCCCCTCGGCTCCCCAAACTCTGTATACTCCACCAAGGCTACTACCGCATCAGCGGCCAAACGTTTGGAGATGCCCTGAAACAAGATAGCCATCCCATGGGAAATGGTATGTATAATCAACCAACCATGTAGGTATAAAAACCCAAGCATCACATATGGTATAAAAGTGATGTATAGTTGGTATATCTTTGATATATAGTTGGTATATAGGTATGTTTACCAACTTGGATGGCCTGTTTTCTACAGAACATGCAGGTAAATAATGGTAAATATATGCCATACATGGATTGTTTGGGATATACATACCTACAAGTCAAATTGGAGGTAGCGACAAATTTCGTAAAAGATGCTTGGCGACAAGAACTTTGTCAATCATACAAGATACACAAAAGGTTCGGATGGTTGATGACAAGAATAGAAATTAATGTACATTCTTTGAAATACTGTTGATGGAAGAAATCCCGCACCAGTTGATATGGAGAATATCCCATTATTTACAGGTTTTTTTCACATTCCAGGTGGTGCAGGATTTCTTCCATCAACAGTACAGTTGATGGTTGGTGATCTTCAAGTCAAATGGAAATAATTACATGTCATATCCTGACATACAATCCTTCCCTTCGCTGCCACATGTCATCCCACGAACCCCGGGATCATCAGGGATCGTCAGGGTTTGAACTATAAGCCGAACCGGATGTAACCGGATGCAGCTACCTACCACAACCAGGAAACCAGGAAACCAAATCCGATATCATCCATGGGAATGGTATATTTACCCACGTTTGACTTCTTTCTACGGATAATGAGGTAAATATACCATACATGGATTGTTTGGGAATGGCTGCTAACTGCTAATACCTATACTGGACTTCATGACTTATACTGTACCGACTGAACAGTAATTGTTGCTTGAGTGATATGCATGTGATAATTTCACTCCAATTTCCAATGTGGCACCTGGTGTACAAGAGTGGACAAATATCCTAGAAGATGTTGTACACTCAGGGACTACTTGACGAACAGCAAAAATCTGTGACTTTACTCAATGAATCCCCCAAACAATCAAGGAACAGTTGTGGAGTTTTTTCAAGGGGTGCACTGGAAAATGACCTACTTAGACGCTTTACTTTAAATCAGTAGGCAAATACGGGATGCCTACGTAGTTGCCCCTCCCAAGATGCAAACTTGAAACCCTGGTTTCGCCACTCTTGGGTTGGGGATGGTAGCGTTTCGCACCCCAAGAGTTCTCACACTCCCTGAAACAAATTACTTTACTTCGAGTGATCCCCACCATGACATGTTGGGTGGAGGTTGTCAGGTGAGGGTTGTCATTGAGAATATGATGGGAAGGATGGAGAATTTGAAAACATTGATTTCAGGTTTCCTTGGCTTAGTGATACTAGTGAGATGGGCTTTGGTCACTATGTTCCTTTCTTGAACTACTCAGACAGGCTGCCGCATCCATCGGACTTATGTCAGCCTGATCGGGTCAGGTGAGGGTAGACATACAACTCATCTCCT
>DF239246.1:225141-254542 GCA_000507305.1 Breviolum minutum Mf 1.05b.01
AGGAGGAGGACGAGGACGAGAAGGAGGAGAAGAGACTGACATAAAATCTCACAACCCTCACCTGACAGGTGGGGAAAAACACCAACAAAAATGATACACCCGCAAAATTTAACATAGCCACTGAAAAAGGATGGTTGGAAGATGAGTTTCCTTTTGGGATTGCCTATTTTTAGGGGCTATGTTAAATTTCAGGGGTGTAGGCCTTGGACAATGTATATATCTCCTCCTAGAAATGGCGTCATTTCAAGTTAAATAGCCGTGGTCAAAAAATCAGGTTAGGTAACCACCATGCTTCCACAAGAATACCTCATTAGATCTCATTAGTTCAGCAACAGTGACCACCAGGATTCTTCCATGTTCAGGAATTTCTTCTACCTTTGCTTCATTAGGGAACCCCCTACAAAATTTATAAAGGGCGAATCATAATCACCCTTACTGGCCATTCGAAAATTAGTAAAATTCGATAAAATTCGGTTTAACCTAAAACAAGGCCACCCATTTGTAACATTTTGGTCAAATTGGATCATTTCCCCAATTTTCGAAGTGAAAATTCCAAAAAAATATTTGAAGTTCCGCCACCTATAGCTTTTGTGTGAAACCACCACCCTCCAAACCCCAAAAAAATCTCCACAAACGTCCCCCTCCATTGGACCTCGGCAATCTCCAGTGGTGTCGTGGAAAAACTGGTGGCTTCCTCAGGGCGAAACGTTTAAAAAAAAAAAACAAATGGGGTCCAAACCTCGGAGATTTGAAGGTGGTTCTGAGATACAAACTCCCATAGGATCCCATGGGACGAGTCAGGTATATTTTCCGGATCCATGGATGGTTGATTTTTATGGTTTTCATGTAGGTGAATATACCAGTCCCATGGATCCTATGGGAAACATAAAACCATCTGCGTTGGAGTTTTCGTGGTCTGAAAAAATCCTATATATGCGCACCGTCAAAATGGGTGAACATCTTCCCCCCAAGTAAAATCGGGGTGAATATGACAGAAATATTTGAGCTGGCCACCACCTAGAAATCGTTGAAACGCGAAATATGCACGAATTGAAGTGGTTGTTTCAATTGGATGTCCAAATCATTACCCTGGAAAAATGGGTGGAAATCACCATTTCCATCACTAACGAATGTCTCAAAAAAGCTGGCAATGAAGAAGCCGGCAGTGCCAAAGTTATCCATCAAAGTTTGTATAGATTTGTATGGGTGTTTCCTTAAATGGTGGGTTTCCCCCCAATCTCCACCCCAAAATGATCGGTTTTTAGTAGGAAAACACATGGTTGCTGGGGAAACCCACCATTTTAGGAAACTCCCGTATAGATTTGTCCATTTGCCCATTCCTGGGTGATTTTTCGGATACCATCCCCCAAAAACTGACTATTTCAATAGGAAATGCCATCGAACCCAACCATTGATTTTCAGGGGACATTCGGGGCTGTATTTTTTTTTTGAAACCATCACCTTGCAATTGGAATTTCCTACTTGACAAAAAAATAAAACACATCTAAATTTTGGTCAGTTTTAGGCATTGGCTGAGTGAATGTGAGTTGAAACCCAAGTGTTGGCAACAGCAACACAACCCTTGGCTGACATTCCATGAAATTTTGATTGGTTCATAGGGATCCTTGTCATGATTTATTATAAATTAAACAAAAACATATAACTTGGTAGTTTGTCATCCCCTATCTACAGCACTCACAACCAGGGGGCCCCAACTGGTCTTTCCTTAGGGTTGATGAAATTCAACAAACGAGAGCCAACCAAAAAGAAGGGGCACAAGCAATCCCAAAAACACATTGGAGTCACAAGCGACCAGCTGCCCTAAACAATATTGCCTATATTACATGGAGGATCTGGAAATAATTCCGAAATTTTA
The DNA here is from genome assembly GCA_000507305.1 of Breviolum minutum Mf 1.05b.01. Lineage (NCBI taxonomy): Eukaryota > Dinophyceae > Suessiales > Symbiodiniaceae > Breviolum > Breviolum minutum. The sequence goes on from DF239246.1 coordinate 227,018, forward strand.
ATGATGTGCCGGGCACCCATAGCATCCATCTATGGTATATATCCCTACATGGAAGAAATCCTGCACCACCTGGGATGTACAAAATGGGACAAACTACCTATCACCTGGTTAGCCGGATTTCAGCCATCAACAGTATAGGAACGTAAGTCTTAGGGGGTTAAACTCACTCCACTCCGAAACTCTTCCGCCCCCAGGAGTTTCAATGGGAACCCGGACCCTCACAGAACCGTCAGGTAGTGTCACCTGTTGCGATTTTTTCACCGTGATAACGTTAAGGAACCAAAGGGGAGCCATAGGGAACCACAAGGGAAACCATAGGGTTTGAATAGGGAAACTATAAAAACCCATGGGAAACCATAGGGAAACCATAATTTTTGGATCTCCCCCTAATGTGGGTCCATCCTTTCCCGCAACAAAAATGATGAGAATCCAATGGTTATGTCTGATTTTTGAAGATCCGGACAATATGATTAACATTCAAAACCCTCATGACATTCCATCATACTGATTGATTCATCGTGATCCTTAAAATGGCTTCTTATAATCTCCACACAGCTACGAACTATAATCCCCTATATACAGCAACTAACCATGGTTTTGGTCACTGCTCATGTTGATTTCGGAGAGTGTTTTCCTAGGTGTTGGTAAACTAACATATTGCAAACGTTTAAAGAAAACAACAACGTGGAACACATGATGAACTTCTCGAACAATATCCCATTACGCATCCATGGGAATTGTATATTTATTTACCTAAATATATGAAATGCACCTGATTTTGTTTGTGATGGTAGGTAAATATACATCTTCCTATGGGATCCGGAAAATGGGAATTACTATTTCTGTTTGCTATCTCAAGGAACTTCATGGAATTGCCGGCGAAGCCTCTGACGTCTGATCCCCCGAAGTCCATTTTTCGACCACGAAAAGCAAACTGTACAGCTGGCGATTTCACCCGCGTGTTTCACACGGGTGCTTTTCAAAGCTAGTAACTCTTAGGCACCAACAAAAAGGTGGTGTTTAGTTAGCAGGGGACGAAGCTTGACTGCGGGCACCACAACTTGAAATTTACATCAAGTTTTATGTTAAAAAAAACCATTGACAGTTGTGGTTCTACTTGCAGGTTTTTGTTAAAAAAGTCAGCATTTATATCACTTGGATTCACTTGGCATCTCTTCTCTATCAACGAGTTTGGTGACCTGAATGACATCACATCTCTTTACTGTTCATGATTTGCCATTTCATGTCTCCGGGCAATGAGGAGGTCAATGTAGCTGTTGGATTGACGCTGATCTTCGGTTCCAACCGCAGCCAAAGCACTTCCTACATCTTCTAGTTGGTGGTTTCAACCCCATCTGAAAACAGATGTGCAAATCAAAATAGGTTTATCTTTCCAAATGTTTGGATGATGAAAATGAAAAGAAGATCATTGAAACCACCAATTACCTTCCATCAAGAAACCCCTCATGAGCCCAAGGACATTCGCCCCCATAAAGTATCCTCATCTTCGAAGTACCTGGGTATTTCAGTCAACATCTCTGGGTGGTAAAAGTCACTACTTGGATGTCCCAAGAAGTTAGTAAAAGTTGATTAAGTGGTTTATAATCCCAATATACCTCATTTATAGGTAGGTGAAATAACCAATTTACTAAAACATTTACTACATCCAAGTCCCGTTTTTTGTTCTGCGAACATGTCTGAGCAAATCATCCTATGATTTCCAAACCTGAGTTAATCGCATATTGACCTCACTTCCCTTATAAATCATCTATAATAATCTGGGCAAATTTTCCTAAACCTGAATTTGTTGGGCATTCTTGGAGATACGTCCCTTAAAAAACCACCATTTGGGATTTGGGGTTCAACAAAAACATGCTTGAAAAATCAAGGGCTACAATGGAGTTGTCCAACCCATAGAATCTATAGAATCCATAGGATCCATGCGATGGGCATATTTACCTACTGAATCTACCATCAACAAATCAACTACAGGTAGGAAACATATGCCATATCATAGATGGATGGTATGGCATTGGTACACAAGCTGGTAGTATGAACTACCCTTCCAAACATTAGAAACATGCACCTGCAAAATTATTGTTTGGATAGCTTGGGATGCTCCCGGACCATTCTAGTATGCTATGTCGCGGGAGCATTCCCACATGTATCTAGATTATCAACTTGCTAAGAAGGGATATACACCACACCATCTTGGAATCTGAATATGGATTTGGAACCATCCCCAATAGGAACAGTGTCAAGAGTCTAGAAATCAAACAGGTGTCGATGTTCGATGTATTTATTCCAGTCTGGCTATAGAGAATGATGTGTGTCTTACTTATCTTTTCAAATCCCCAAAAAAGCAACCAAAACACATCTTTGAGACAAACATAGCCACTCAACTTCCAGGTTCAGTCACTTGCAGTCGTTCAGACCTTCAAAGAATACAGAATCACCACGGAGTTCAATACGAGGAATCTTTGGCATTTTTTCTTCCTGCTCCTTCGTCGCAGGTGTCGTCAGAGGAGAGTGGCAATGGAATTGTCACTCTCTTGTGAGGTGATTGATTAGTGTTCTGGTCAACCGGGACCCCGCCACCGAAATAAGGGTGAAAAATAGCCGGCCTTATTAAAGGGAAACCAATGGTGCATGAGCTCTTAACAAGGCCGGCTATTTCTGGGGGCGGGTATGTTAGGATGGGGTAGGTCGACTAGCCATGACCCATACCGTAGCATCATGTACCATCCATGTATGGTATATTTACCTACATTTACCATACAAATCAACCATCCATGTAGGTACATATACCATTCCCATGGATGGTATGGGTGATTGATTGTGATTGTATAAACTCAAAACATCAGCCTTTTAATGTGACACCTTCACCGAACACACCACTTCTTTCAATGACTCAAGCCGATCCCCTTTGACAAATACGTCCCACGTCCCAAGGTGAACACAGCGAGCTGGATAAAATATAACGCCTTTAAACTACCCTCCAGGGAACCAACATGTCCCACCTTGGGAAAAGGAAAATCATCTTCAAAATGCAATTTTTGGGGGATATGTTAGTTCCCTGGAGGGTATTTCTATAGGGATGTTATGTCGAATATTCCCCCAGCTGTTTCATGCCAACTAATTCTGATTCATTCTATCCATGTATGGTATATCATATATCTACCCACTGTTACCATAAAAATCAACCATCCATGTCATCTTTCCTCCTTTTAGCAAAATCAACAAGCAAAATACACATCCACCAAGTAAGAGTTTCGATGTTTGCGTTTAGGGTCGCGCCTCCTCATTGTGCGACACATTTCTTGCAACATATCCAAAGGTGTCAGTCAATGAACCTCGACAGTCATTAATTCCGGCATCTCATATGGTGTGAAAATTCACAAATTTCTGGCCAAGTTATACAGGTTGGTGGTTTCAACCCATCTGAAAAAATATTAGTCAAATTGGAAATCTTCCCCAATTTTCGAGGTGAAAATAAAAAATCTTTGAAACCACTATTTCACCAACCTAAATTTCCCTGAAATAAGGGGATTTCCCTTACTAAACCACCATTTAGGGTGAGGTCGTGTGAGGTCGCTATAATTTGACCAGACAAATGCAGCTCGTAATGGAACTACAAGAGATCTATGTGGAACCCTAGACATGCAGTGACACTGAAACTAAGGTTCCAGTATGACTAGACCCGCAAAATATCTAAGAAACACAGTTCACCTCAGGAGGTATGACTGACTGTCTATGACTACATGGGTTTGGTTGTACAAGATGTACATTCACTATGGAGTACCCTAGGAAAGAATGTGGAAAACATTAGAAACAAACTCGCAGGTTTCTGCATTTTTTGGTTGAAAAGCATCAAGCATTAACATGTTTCTTGAAAACTCTCTGAGGGATGGAGAACGCCAGGGAAAATAAAGCAGGTGTTTGTCTGTATTTGGTGGAACATATTTGATGAACATTGACGACTTCTTGTGAAGATCCTGGGAATAAATGAAAAATGTATGTTTTTTAATCGGGATTTAAAAGGACAACCCCGTGCTCGAGCCCCTACTTATCCACACCCTCTTTTATATTTGGTGAATTTTATCACACATTTTCTAGTCATATTTGGTGGATTTAAAAGGAATTTATATATTCCCATAGTATCCATGTATTGTACCTTTACCTATGCATTTACTGTAAAAATCAACGAAATGTGGGCAGATTTACCACGCCCATGGATCCTATGGGTATATAATGTTGTTATAAATCCATCAATTTTACTGGATTTCTGTCCCCAAAGGCCTTGTAGCCAACTGGGTTTCAAACGCCACCAAACTCCGAAAAACAACGCACCATGTCTATACCTTTCCCATCCCTTTTTTGTGGTGTGTTTTTTCTTCAATTTGAAAAAGTGCAAACATATTAGCCCAAATTGTGGTTTGACGGTGATTTGCCATGGTACAGTCCGTAAAAAAACACAATAAAACAACTCCCAAGTTTTTCAAAGTTAACTTCAGCCCGTAGAAGCCACGCAAAGCACGAATTTCGGCCAGTTCTTCCTTGCTGAACGAATCTTGGTAGAACTTGTAAATCTCCATCCTCATTGCTTGAGTGAGTCGCCGATTTTTTTTTGAACACGCCCCAAAAGGTCAGCGAGAAAACTTCACCCGGTTTCCAGGCTTTCCGTTTCCAAGAAACGCCCCTATGCTCGGTGGGATGTTCTTGGGGGAAAAGGCCATTTTTCTGTGGCGAATTTATGGCGCTTTTTTTGGGGAGCCGAACTTGGAGGATTTACGGTCACACAGAAAAAACATTGGACCGAGGGAGTCCCAATGTGATCAGCAAAAGCCAATCTGAGAGTCTTAGAGCTGTTCAAATTAAAAGCATTGGTTGGTACATGTTGGTACCAAACAATCCATGAAACAAACAATACGCTCCCTAAAACATCAATGGTTGGAAAACTAGTTTCATGTCAGCATGTTTCAAGTCTCATGAAGCACCTTATGATAAGTGCAAGGAAAGAAATTATATATTTTCCACTGAAGTGTCATCTTCCATTTAAGTATATGACTGGTATATCATATACACTCCTGAAGTGCAACAGCTAGCCTCTGAAATAGGCCTACCCTGAAAACTACAGCAATTCATGGTACGGTAGAATCTGGACTTAAAAAAACACAAACCAACAAACATAAATAACCGTTCTCAACTACACCCTAGAAGATTAACATGGAACCTACAAATACCAATTTAGAAAGGAAAATAATGTTCCAAACCTGAATGATTATGTTCATGCTAATGTTTAGGGGCGTATCAACTAACATGTGCTCATTGAAACCTGGTAAACCCTCAACAACCGGGATTTTTTCATTATATACACTGGTTGTTTAATAAGGATCCTCATTTCAATTCATAGTTTATGAAATAATCCATACATAACTGGGTAGTGAACGTCCTCCCCTACATAACCGCAAACGACCAGGGACCATTTTTTCATTGCTCAGTTTTTGGACACAAAGAGAAAGTGGAGCCATGCAAGCAATCCCAGAAGTTACATTTGAACCGTGAAATCTTGGTTGGTTAAGGAAGGTTCCCAGGTATATATTCAATGTCAACTATAAACCATTCAGACCCAAAACAACCGTTCGTGTTGTTCTGCTTGGTGGTTTCAATCCCTCTGAAAAAATAATTGTCAAAATGGGTTCATCTTCCCCTGAGTTTTCGGGGTGAACTTTAAAACATGTGTGAAACCACAACCTAGATAACCTCCAAGAAATCTCCAACAGGACCCACGGATTGGACCCCAAAACCTGAGTATCTAATAGCCCTAGCAACTTACTTAGGGGTCCGTTGGTAAGGTCCCATTCACTTTTTGATGGATAACCAGGAGTATAACCTATAAAGTACCATGAGCCCCTCAAACCTAGATTTTTAGAGGTTTTTATGGTAAATAACCTGGTTTTTAAGGTGGCCAAAACCGTCATTTTTCATGGTTTTGGTGGCTCATGGGTATAACCTAAAACAACCCAACGTTGTTTTCACGCCCCTCCGCTGCCAACTCGGAATCGCCAAACCAAGCATCAGCACACCCGTCCTGAGCCATTTTTCAGTTGAAACTATATCTTTCTTACGAAATATCCCATACCATCTATGTGTGGTATTTCTTTAGTATACTTTACCTACATTTTAGTGGAATGTCATGGTAAATGTATGTAAATGAAAGTAAATATACCACACTTCCGGATGCTTTGGGTATTAAAAATCTCCAAAAAGTTGGCCCAGGTTGGGTCATTGGCTGAGTGAGCGGAGGGAAAACTGCATGGGTTTTTCACAACTTGTTTCCTTTTGGAAAAGGTCACTTGAGCAATGAAAAAAACCCTGCTTGGTTAGGATTCTATAGGGGATGAAATCCTACCCAGTTATATGGGGGTTATATCAACCCATTTTAAGGATCCCTATCAACCAACCAGTATAATGGAAAGTAATAAGGTTTTTTTTTCGTGGCTCACCTTTTTATTGCTAAAATTAGATTCGTCATCCAAAATGCTCTGTCCAGAACAAGCTTCTCCCAAATCAGAACGTTTCAAACCAATTGGTGGGACTCAATGGAAGATTTAGGAAACACGACCCAATAAATAAACATCCTCAAGCCTTCATGGGTGTTGGATGGCATGGCAGGGGTCTAGAATGGTTTCTGCCTAAACATAGATATTCCCAAACTCACAAAAAATCAGACACATTGATTTTAGACCCACACAGCTAACCAAGACATAGAAGAATGAAGGTTTTGAAAAAAACACAAACAATGAACATCATGAAGACTTCAAAGCGCTGGATGGTATGAAGGGTCTAGAGTTGTTTCTTCCCAAACAAAGCTATCCACAAAGCCAAGAGGTTTCAAACAAATTGATTTTAGACCCACACATAGCTGGGAAAGCATTTGAAGATTGAAACATAACCCAATGAATTGATCTCCTGAATGATTCATGGAGGTTTTAGATGGCATGGCATGGGTCTAGAGTCTAGAATGGTTTCTGCCTAAGCATAAATTTTCCCAAACTCAGTTTGCTTCAACCAAATGGATTTTAGACCCACACAACCCGAGAAGATACAGAAGATTCAGTCGAGCTGGGGATTTGGATGGCTTAGGGGTCTAAGGTGGTTTATGTCCATAGGAACTTTTGTCCAAATCCTGAAGGTTAGAAACAATTTGACCTTAGACCCACACAAGTGCAAACAACAGGAATGATTCAGGAACAAATCCAAAAACACAATGGACAAAACTCAAGTCTTAACACGTTTGGATGCCATGGGGGGTCAAGAATGGGTTTTGCCAATACGTAGCTATTCGGGAATGCGTAATGCTTCAAACCCTTCCATTTTAGACCCACAAAGCCTGGGAAGGATCAAGGCTGCTATGGATTTAGGGAATGCTATCGTTGGAAAGAAATCAGGGTAGACCTCTCCACATCACCAGCTAAACTAAAAGAATCTTCCCAGGGTGAAACATCAAGCAGCCCCCAAAAACAACGAAATCTTGGTGCCTGTGACAGCCATTCCTGCACCTTTGTGCCGTAGAGCAATTTGTTGCGGGTTGCTGAGAAGAAGCTGTCAAAAAACCTGGGTGCCTTCTGCATCAAAAAGGTGTATGAGATTGACTTCGTCTCCCCATGATCTGTGAAGCGGGCATTCGAAAAGTCGACGTCGGCCATTGGTTTTGTAGGGAAGAGGGCCTTTTGCTTCTCGAGCAATCGGCGTACCTCTTGCACAATCAATCTCTCTCCTGCTTTTGATCTCTTGAAGTTCTTGACCATGGGTTGGATGAATTTTGGCCCACGACCTCTCTTCACGGGAAGCTTTGGTTGCTTCTTCTCGTCCTCTGACTCCTTCCTCAACCGGAAAGGTAAGCATATAAGGATTCACCATCTCTTGGTTGGAGACCCCTTAAACTCTGTTCATAGCCAAAACTCCCATTCACAACCAAGGGGGATTATCATGTACAGGAAAAAACATGGAAAACAACAAAGGGTCTAGAATCATAAAACCGGAGGGGGTCTACAATCATAACCCTACCAATTTAGACCCCTGGTCCTCGGGTCTCCCAATCCACCCATTCTAGACCCTAAGTAGTTGAGGGTATCAAAGGTAGACCAAAGCCATCATTAAAATCCTGCAAAAAAAACGATTACTGTATATGTATAGCCAACCCCCAACCAACTTTCAATTCCAACCATCTTATTTTTGCACCCTAAAGGACCCTCATGTTGCCCGCCGTAACCGCTCTAAAATTCTGTTCAGAGCCGAGGATCACGGTAAAACCATCGGGCTGTGGGGATGTCAAATGCAATTCACCATACAACTCAGAGTAACCTAAGGACAGCCGAGTCAATTGGTGGGAGGTTTTTTGGAAACAACATCCCGGGGCTCAAAATGAAAAACTCAAACATGTTCCACCTGTTTTTGTGATGTTGAAATATTTGGGACATGTATAGCAAAGCCTGTTTTTTTTTTCGTGGTTCAACTAATCAGCTAATGGTTTCGATTGGTGGTTTGGGATTCTTATGGGATCCCCTTATGAAAGGGATTGTGACTGAGGGGACCAATTAACCATTAGTTGACCTAGAAGTTAACACAAAAAATGATTTGCCCAATTCGAGCATTAAAACACTAAAAAAATGGCCTAAATATGGAGATGTCACCAAAGAAATCTTCAACAAGTTCCGCTGCTTTGTCTGATGCAAAATTTTTGTGGATTCTTTGTAGAATGGATGGATATTCATAGCTGGAAACCATCAAAATCCGACCCATTCCCCCATACCATCAATGTATGGTCTATTCGCTACATGGATGCTTGATGTAGGCAAGTAATCTTGCCATACATGAATGCTATGGGATGTGTTTTGTTTGTTGATTTGAGATGTTGGAAATGTCTTGTTTGGTTTTTGTTGCTTCAAGATTGCCCAAATACAAATGATATCCATTTCATATTTAGCGTGTGATGTGTTTAGTTTGGAAACAACATTCACTAGGTAGTGGTTTCAACCCATCTGAAAAAAATATTAGTCAAAATGGGAATCTTCCCCAAATAGGGGTGACAATAAAACATATTTGAAACCACCACCCAGTTCAGATAGATACAAATACGGTTGATCAACATCCGATGTTTTCACGCGTGAAACCCCCCTTCAACTTCAACCGGTGAAATTTACCCCGTCTAGAAACGCCTCCATTCCATCCACTTCATCTGGGATGCCCAACGGATTCACGAGTCTTGTTGAAGTTCCATTACCCCCTAGCCTTCCAAATACCTTGTGAGTAGGTATTCCAACCCCCAAACACCTGCTGACAATGCCTTTAGGGTGTCCAAATATCTCCTCACAAGCTATTTATTTGGATCATTTTGGAAGACCAGGGGCCATAAAGGATCCCTACAAGGTTGGGCCCCTATGATCGTCACCCGTATTGTACCTGCAGGCCCGATTTCAGCATACTTCTAGGGGCCCGATTTTTTTTTACTCCACTTACAACTTGGTATTTTGGGTCCACCTTGCCGGGTGGTTGAACTATAAACCAACGTACTATTTAAGTATGCTAGTTGGTGGTGTGACTCCCATATATGAAACATATTATATATATTGTCAAAATGGGAATCTAGCCCAATTTCCTGGGTGAAAATAAAAATATTTGAAACCACCACCTAGTATATTACATGACTTCCTGCCAAACATCCTAGTCGTACATGCAGTTTTTGTCCCAGCAAAACCCGCAATCAAAATGCTGAGGAGCGGGTCAACGGAAGCTGTAAGACCCACGCTTTGGGATTTTTGCCACCCAAGAACTCTGAAATCCTGCAGAACAAAAACAACTGCTGCAGGGACAGCTACCTTTTTACCAAGTCAATGATGTTCTTGAATGCTTTCCGGTAAAGTCGAGTATGTTTGTAGTAAGGCTTCATCAACAATTCCACACAACTCTTCGACTTGACTTCCCCAAGCTACCTGAGAAACCCAACTCGCAATCCAACTCGTTGAAAGAGACGGGCTCACATAACAAAACTGGGATGTTTTGATGCTCATCCCATAGGATCCATGGGAGTGGTAAATCTGCCCACATTTGGTTGATTTTTATGGTAAATGTAGGTGAATATACCATACATGGATCCTATGGGCATCAAATTGATTTCATCTTCCCCGATTTTCGGGGTAAACACTTATCTAAATAAAAAGTATATATGATTGAAACCACCGCCTAGTTACGTTTAAAGCATTGGATACCTGCATGGTGCTTTGTTTAGCCAAGTTGGATCCTTTCGCCAGTGGAGTAAAAAGAAATTAATTGTTTCAAACCACCACCTGGTCTCACTAAGATTGGGCTGTGATCTTGTATCGCTTTCCTCTCCTTTTATCGCCATAGGGAAATTCATCGCACTCTTCGTTGTTGCAGTAGCCACGATAGCCATCGTCTGGACACCTGCCGGGGACAAAACGATATCCAAATATTTATTCTACCCAAAAATCCATGTATGGTAGATTTACCTTTACATGTACCAAAGCAAGAATGAAATATTCGTGTCAAATTCTAGATCACAAAAAAACGGAGTGTAGTTAGCCTTCTTTGCTTCAGATTCGCAAAGAAATAATATGTGGTGATCTTCGGAGGGATCTCCCCTTATGTGTCCATGAGTTCGGGTGACACACACAATGAGTGCATGAAACAACCACCGAACATCATGGGTATCTCCAATCTACAGTACCACCCCAAAAAGACGCATATAGATAATCATAAATAAGTTGTCCTATTACCCGGTGGGTCGGCTTAAACTTCTGGCTTAACGGTTTTCATGATACAGGGGTCACTATCTTACCAACCCAAACATTGCATAATTAAATCGGGAAATCGGGTTAAATCCCTCAAAACTACTATTAAAAAACCATTTGTATTGTTTAATTCCCCCCAAAAAAGGTGTTCTTGAATGACCCCTACAAAATAGGTACACGAAAATACCAGTCCCGTGAAACCGGCACGAAACGTGTTTTTTTTGGGGGAAACCCCCCCCGGCACCTGGATATAATCCAGGAAATCGAACCGAAAACAGATCTGCTCAACCTCACAGGTTGTTCCCACACGTTTTTTTATTCGGCGATCTGCAAAAAAAATGACATTTTTTTCAATCCTGGAAAGCCAAGTGCCCTATTTTTATGGCAATAGTTGCTGGTTTTAGGGGTAAAGTTGCCCAAAAAAATTGGACACTTGGCGCTCATGGATCCCTAGCGCCATCACGGATGACCCCATGGGAAAAAAACACGCCAATTATTTACCTACCATGAAGAAAACCATCCTAATGAAGGTAGATATATACTGGTCTCATGGTCCAGTATAGGGTACTATGTGGTCAAAGGTAAAACATGTCATTTTTTGAAGTTCAACAATGGTAGCTCACTTAGCCAATGGAACCCTGAAATAAAAGTTTGAACTTTATTTTCCCTACTAAATATGTAATCCCAAAAAGTTTAAAGTTTAGCCATTGGCCACGTAAGGTAGTGGAAATTTTGAAGTTCTAATGTAGAGCACTTGTACATAACACCATGTTTGCTTCGAAACTGTTCTGTTGAACAGTTAAATCCTACAAGGTGGGCCCCCTACCTAGTCATCAGTGGCGTTATGCCAACTACAAGCACGTAGGGTTATAACCCCGGTTACCCAATTACAAGGCCATTTATAGGGGTGGTAACCCCAATTCTAACCAGTAGGGGCCGAAGAATCTGAAATCTATCTCTCACCGCTTTTTCAACTCATGAGTCACCTTGACCCCCGGCCCTCTGGGTGAATTGGAGGATGACAAAAGATCTCCAAGCAAGTTACAACACACCCTACTTGGAGGAGCATCCCAGTTAGTAAGTGGTTAATAACCATGGTCAGTAAGTCCCCTAACTGGGGTTACTCCCTTTCCAAATGGCCATTCATGGCTTATAAATGGGGGTGATCCTAACTACTTACTAACTGGGATGATCCTCCAAGCAGAGCACACCCCAGAATATCTTCCGGATTGACCATAAAAATCCCAGCATAGTTTTTTCAACGATTCCCCATATGACTAAACGGGAACCGTCGAGTCAAACAACCTGCGAATCGTTTCAAAGAGTTGTGGGGCAAATGAGTTGGATAATAACTACACACCCAGGATGCCAAAAGCAAATGAAGATGTTTGTTGGCCCATAGCCTTTCATTTACCATAAAATTAAACCATCCATGTAGGTTATACCAGTCCAATGGATGGTATGGGCAGAGATTCCCTACCAAGCATGCAATGTCATCCTAGTGGTGACTGACATCCTGGCTTGGGGGGTAGATGCAATGTATATGTCTAACTATGCAAGCTGTACCTGACATCCGTGATGTTGTGCATGAATGAACATATTTGAGCCACGAAAAAAGACCCTTATTACTTTCCATTATACTGGTTGGTTAATAGGGATCCTTCTAATGGGTTATTATAATCCCTATAGAACTGGGTAGTATCATCCCCCATATAATCTAACCAACCAGGGTTTTTTTCGTGGCTCATTTCACTTCACCCCTTTGCCCAACAACTAGTTCATAGTGGATAGTGAAATGAACAAGAAAGACCCCTTAGACAAGAATAGTCGCAATTAGTTTCCCACTGGGGGTTTCCTAAAAATGGTGGGTTTCCCCAACAAACCCATGGGTTTTCCTACTAAAAATCATCATTTTGGGGTGGTGTTTTGGGGGTAAACCCACCATTGAAGGCAACACCCCCACTGTCTTACCAGGGCTGAACGTCAAACTCCAAGGGCTGTCAGCAAGCAGAAAAAAAACCAACAGTTTCCATCACCTCTCAAACCTGCAAAAAAACACAAAATTGTCTTGAAAAAAACATGGCCCAAATAACGTCCACTGGGACTGGTATATTTACCTACATATGTATAGTTGATTTTCTATGTTAAATTTTAAGTAAATACACCAGTCCCATGGATCCCATCGGGGTGGTACTTAAGCCTATGTTTTGCGGAAAACTCCCTTAACATTTAACTTTAACCTTGAAAAGACATTTGGCAGCTTCAAGATTTTTCCCATCCCTATAGGAATTTGTCGTCATATTGTCACAAATGGGGTGAAGAATCGCCCCGAACCCAAACGAATAGTAATTCATATACCCAAACACTTAATGTATGGAGGTGTCTTACCCTACAACACTGGGTAGTTGATTTTGGTTATTTTCATGTAGGCAACAAAATCAACAAAACGCCCCTTTGAGATCCAACTGGAAATACTTCTCAAAAAAATCAGCTATATAAATCAACTATACATGATTATACACATCAACCATCCATGGTACACCCCACAAAATTTTGAACAGCTCACCCCTGGAACTGGATCGTTGGAAGAGGATCCTTTCCTTGAGGAAAGGTAACTTCTTTAGAATCCATGAAGTTTTCGGGGTGTCACAGGAAGTTAGTAAAAGCTCAAAGGGGGCTATCACCCTAAATATAAATCCATTTATATACAAAAACCACTTAGCAAATTCCAAAAAAACATCCTAGCAGTCCCATATGGGTGTTTCCAAAAATAGAGGTACCCCAAAATGGATTGTTTATATGGAAAACCCTATTAAGATGGATGATTTGGGGGTACCACTATTTTTGGAAACATCCATATGGATCCCAAACTGGGAATCTATTCTACACTTCACCCCCGGTATTTTTTTGTCCCAAGGAACCGGTAGGCCAAAGGATGTTCCATAGCCTTGCAGCAAGTGGCAGCAATCCACATCCGAAGCATACGACATGTGAGCAATGAAATACTGATGGTTCAGAAATCCGGGATTCACCAGTTGATAGATATAGACTAGATATTTCTCCCATTACTTCTAGGGTTTTATACATCTCAGGTGGTGATCGCCGGATTTCTTCCAGTAACGGTATGTATGGTCAATGTATAGGTAGATATTCCAGTCCCATGGAGCAAACGGGAAGATGCATGCTAACAAGACTCAAATAGTCAGAGCCTTCCAGTATGTATCATACATGTTGCATATCCTTGGATAGTATTGGAGACATCCTTCGAGACCGGCTATACCAAATCGAAAAGAAGTCTGATGCGACATTGGATGACTTGAAGTCTGCATCGAAGACAAAAACAAAGATACCAATAGTCGGAGCAATGAAAGAAGGGCCCCTGGTTGTTTAGTGTATATAGGGGATGACAAACTATCCAGTTATGTGGGTGTTACAATGAACCATTATAGGATCCATTCTGTACATCCGATAGGAACCATTGGTATATCATATTGATACTTACAATTTTGGATGGTTTTGGTAAAGTAAATGAAGGAAAATATACCAAACAAATGAACGGTGTGGGGCATGACCTAAGAGCTTAGTACCATTGTGGGATTCACATTAAGGGATATTTCCCAGAGAGGGTTGGTTCTGTGGGTTCGGATTTACATTGTTGGGATGTTTGGACATTTCCCAGAACCCTCTTTATTCAGGATTCCAGGTGTTGTGTTATTTTGTTGATCCATGATCATCAATGATTAGTAGCTGGTGGTTTCAAGCCATCTGACAAATATTAGTCAAAATTGGATCATTTTCCCAGGGTTTCACATATGAAACCACCACCTAGATTATAGCAAGTACATCCTAGACATCCAGTCAAACCGAAAACTGAGGTGCGGTATGACTGGACCCCCAAAATATCGTACTAAAACACCATTTACCTCAAGAGGTATGACTGAATGTCTAGGGTGCAAGCAGAGAACAAATTACGTCAACATTTCAGTGGTAACAGGGCACATGATTATCCTTTCAAGGCGCTACTAAAACCTTGATATGCTTTAAACTACGTACATTGAAAAGCTCAGTAAATAAAAAGCAAAGCATGAGCGCGGTTGTATTTACTTCCAGTGTTGGGATGATTCATGGCCAGTCAACCTACCCCCATGTAAGGTACCCCCATAAGAAACAAAGCCTTAATAAGGGGGGTTATTAAGGCTTTGTTTTTCATGGGGGTACCTTGCATGGGGGTAGGTTGACGGGTCATTAATGATGACCTCAGGATCCACTTACAAGAGTATTACTTGGAGGATGGGCTCCCAGGTATCGTAACCAACCATCCATTATAAATGGGATAGATTAGGGTTATAACCCATTGATCCTTACCTTTTACCAGCACTTCCAACGGGACATCCAAATCCAATTTCCCCAAGGCCTTCTGTAACCGTTGCTCCTCTTCATTCATTGCACGCCCCTCCAGTTCAGCAGCTGCTTGAGGCTTGTTGTGTTTCAGCAAAATCCTTGGATCGAAAAAAAACAGATCAGTTGGACAATCAAGTGTCAACTCCCACGAAGTTGGCAACAAAAACATCTAGAAGTCGCGTTATAAATCCACTATAGCCACGGACTGAAACTTAGAATGCCACCAACACGCATTCTACCCCCGCTTCAGGAATATAGGTTGAATTAGGCTTTATTAAGGGAAAACATCTTTATGTTTAGTAGGCCTAAAGGCAGCAAGTTGACTAGCCATTATTAAATTCCATGATTACTATCCTTATTCTTTGCCTTTAGTTCTGCTTGGTAGTTGAGCTGCTTGGATCATTTTCCCATTTGGAGTGAACATGTTTACCGACTGGAAATAGATGGGGCAACTCCGATGTATGGCAGTTTATCATGGCTCCGTAAATGGCCAACGAACTTGGGACCCAGTCCAAAATTCCAGCTGCAATCACCATGCAACTTGTTAATTTGATCACCAATCTTTGAAACCATCACCTAAACCTCTGGATTTGTTCAAAAAGTGGATTTCCTATTGAACACTGACCATGATCTTACTTCAAAGGGCCATGAAGCAAAATTATGAATAATAACAATAAACTGTGTTTTCCTACTAAAACTAAATCATCACCAAACAATTGGTCAGTTTAGACATTGGCTGAGAAAAATATTAGTTGAAAACTAAGTGAGCAACTTGCAAGGCCTTTGTGACATTCCATTATGCCGGTTGGTACATGAGTATCCTGATAGTAACTTTTGAATAATCCCGAAATAATTAGATTCTTGGATGTTCCAAGAAGTTAGTAAAAGGTCAGCATCAGTGGGTTATAACCCTGATATATCCATTTGTAAGTAGGTGAAATAACCCATTTACAAACCATTTACTAAATTTCTGGGACATCCTAGTAGTTTGTCATCCCCTACATCTACAGCATTCGTAACCTTTTTCCACAACCGGGACCACTGCTCAATTCCAAGAAAATTACGTGCCACACCCCGATATCCCATACCTAATCGGCAATTCCCCGTTCGCCAACTATGGAAGGAATCCCATTATTTATGGGTACCCTATCCTCCCCTAACGTACCCCCCCCCAGAAATAATGACTTATTAAGGGCTCATTAACCATTGGTTTCCCTTCATAAGGCTGGCTATTAAACCCTCATTTCTGGAGGGGGGTACGTTGATCAGCCATAAATTATAGCCTGTTGGTCAAGGTGTAGGTGTTCCAGTCCGGTGTGTTGGTTCGCAGCCAAACCGAACAACTCCAAGAGACTGGGCAGGTCGAACACCTTTATGATCTGCCAGGGTGGCCTCGAAATGGTGGACTCCCTGGGAAATTAGCTGGCCCTATGAATTGGTTACCATGGTGATCGTAAGTCCCCTAAGTAGGGTTGTGGGACCCCTCCCAATGGCCTAAATTGCTAATAAATTTGCTCTCACGTGCGGGTTACTAACTATTTACTAACTGGGAAGATTTTCCAAACACCAATAGTAAACTAGGTGAAATATCCCCTTTAAATAGGGTCATTTCAGTCCAGTTGCCTGTTGATTTTTGGCCATGTCATAGGTTTCCATAATTCCGTGTAGAACTGGATGCAGGGCCCACCTTGTAATAAGGCCTTATCCCCTGTGGAAGGTTGGGATGGCGGGGGGTAGCCTTAGATTCCCATGATCATCAGTAAAGATCAACTAAGAGACATGGTGGTTTCCTTCCCTGAAACTAACATAGCACCTGAGAATAGGGTTTCCCAAAAGGAAGGTAGATTCCATACCACCATTTCTTCAAGGGCTATGTTAGTTTCAGGGAAGGTATTAAATTATTTTTTTTTTTCGGCTGGCCATGTTGCGGGGAGAAACATGGCATTGGGGTAATTGGGTACCCTTAAGTGTTGAAATTTGTACCTGGCAATTCTTTGTGACCTTTTTGAGATGGTTAAGTGCTTCAAAAAGGTAAGTGACCTCCAAATTGGAAATAAAAAGGTTCCTTTGAATCACCTGGTAGACATGTTTTCTTTTAAACATCCATAAACTTTGGGAAAATCCTCGCAGAGAGATCATGAAAGGATTACCCCATTCCTTCCCCAAACATCAATGTGATTGGTAAATTTACCTACATCTACCAAAACACTGCCACCAAATGTAGGTAAATCTACCATACGTAGATAGTATGGGCTTCGGTATTTCCAGCAAGAAAACCGTTATTGAAACACCATGCGCTTGAACGTTAAGATCATTTTAGCACTCCGAAGCTTCAACATTCAAGTTCGAAAACAAAATTGTCAAAATCATCCGAGACTTGTACTCGTGGAAGTTTATCCCTGGAATATTTATCCTACTAAACCAATCGCCATAGTCTTTTTACCTACACAACTGGGTAGTTTAGGATTAAATATAGCAATCATTGAATGTCTAGGATTAAATCCTGTCACTGTTTAATCCCCTGTGTTGGAGCCCTTTCAAGGGGGATTGGGACTCAACGAATACCTACGTGGGTTGATTATTCAGGGTACAGTAAAGTTGAGGCTACTGCCCCATTTCTGACAACATGCTTACAATTACATCAAAGATGTCCACCAATTAGATTAATCCTATATGTTAAATACATGTTTTCAAAATATGAAATATGTAAAAATCAAATGTACATGCAGGTTGCGCTAGATAAAACTTCCCAGGACCCCCCCCCCCCTTCGCAAATCTTTCGNAAATCAAACAAACTCGAATGGCAATACCACCAAACAACTTGATCTGATTCAATGGCAGGTAGTATTTCTTCTTTCCCTTACTTACACGACTTTATATGAGAGTAGATACTATCTCCTACTTGGTCTTTCGCGGATCTTCCGCAAACCTTTCGCCAGTGTTTATACATTTCTCGAAAGGTACCTTCCGCGCTAATCTGGCAAGTCTATGCCTGTGGACCTCGATCATAAAAAACCTTTCATGGTTTGAAGATTTCAAAATAGACCTGACTGGCCAAACTATTGATAACTTGTATCCACATGGCTTTTTTGATTGCTTCTTACCTGGTGAAAATCTTTTACAATTCATCTTTTATGTTTCCGCAGGCCAGATCAATGATTGACTCTCAACAAAAGGCATGGCACGGGGGAAGTGGCACCTGAAATCAACTGAGGACGTGCACCGCTCATCAAAGGATGGTCCTGGAGGAGCCGGCATGTGGCAGAGCCCGAAAAAAATGATGGTGGAGCGCAAGCTACATGTCCCCCAAGTCTCCTTTCCATTTCAGCCACCAATTTTCCTTTTCAGCCTCACGATTGCTACAGATGATTCTTTTGATCGCCAAGCCACATCATTCGGGCATCAACCAAGGCATTAATTGCCTGTCTAGCCAAATCTGGGGGTGGGCCCCTTGAAGTGGATGAAGAACTTTCCTTCGGCCGCAATCTCTTCGGCCACATTTTCTTCGCAAATTTCCTAGGAGGTCCCTTGGGTTCTGGAACATTCCCAACCTTTGGTTGGGGCTGCAACTCTTTCCCACAACGCGTAGTAGTAGGACTTCCCTCTGGAGCATCCCGATGCTTACTGGTGGGCATTGCCTTTGGTTGGGGCTTCAAAGGATTGGAAGACTGCTTGTTTCCTCCTGCAGTTCAAAGCAGAGAAGGTTGTGAGGGCTAAGCGTGTTTAAAAAACAAAGGATGAGTGAGCAGGGACGAAATGATGTTGAATATCAATATATATTCATTCTATGACATGATGTTGAAACAGATGATACGATTTTTTGAACTTGCTCCTTTTGTCCAAGTTCCCCAATGGTCTGAATCCTCAGAGCCAGATAGATGGCATTGGCCAGAGTCATCAGCAGCAATAACTTGACTACCAGATTGTTCATCATCGGAGTCATCTACATCGATGACCGGAGGGTTGCGCCATGGCGCATTCGCCGTCACATCCTTCACCCACTTATCGTCGATTCTCAGCATGCTGAAGACGCTTGAGATTCAAAGGGCATCAGCCAAAGATTAGGGGAATGCAGGAGGACATCCAAACATCAACCAAATGCAAACCATCCCAGATCAAACCATGCCAGAACCAAATCACTCATCCACATCCCTTGGGTCACATCACCATCCACATCCCTTCGGTCCTTGCGCACTGCTCCAGCTCCAGGAGAAAAGGTGTCCGAATTTGGGCGAGCTTGGGGAAGAAAGAGGCTTATGAAAGGGTAGGAGTATAGAATTCATATCCACAAATCAAATGTTATATAGTACCACAACCACAACAACAACAACAACAACGACAACAACAACAACAACAACGACAACGACGACGACGACGACGACGACGACGACGACGACGACGACGACGACGACGACAACCACCACAACAAGAACAAAGCACCCAGCCCCCCGTCCCAAAAGCGCTCTTTGCAAACTAGTCACAAGATCACTGGCGAACACGACGCCCACGATGTTGGTATGGCCTTCTTGGCCCGGGTGGGGCTGGTGCTGCTTTCGGTTTTCGAGGTTTTCGAGACGGTTGTCTTCTTTGAGACCGTTCGAATGGTGGATTGCATGGGGTGGGGGTGGGAGGTGGAGGGTTGCACCATCCCAAAATTGTGTTGCACCATCTCATATGCCCCTGCGGCACGCGCCAGACCCCAGCGCCTTTGGCGTCAAGAGCCTCATGCGAAAAGCAGCCCCAGCTTGAGCTGACAGGTGCACGGCTGGCTGAGGCATCCAAACCCTGCCCAGCGGTCGTTGCCCTATAGCTTCCTGAAGCCGCAATCGCCTTGCTAGCGTTTTGGAGCTGCGTGGTGCATTTCTACGAATTCCCTGCAGTCGCATGCCCAATAGACCAGTTTAGTTAAAACAATACCATTCCTAGAATTCTATCCTTTTTCGTGTTAATTTAACTTTAACTAAGTTAAAATGTTAGCCCCGATAATGCAAAAAAACAAAGTTTTTAAGTTAAAATGATTTAACTATTTTCTAGAATTGTAAGCCTGTTTTTTTTGGTAAAGACAATTTAACTATTTTCTAGAATTTTAACACCATAATCTTTAACTTTAACTTCTGAAATCCTAGAATTTTAACTATGGAGCTCCGGTGGTTAATCATCCCTTAAGAAAGCCTTACATGGATGGTATGGGAATTTTAGCTGCCCGAACACCAGCCGAACACCCTCCGGAAGCCGAGCAACATCTGTACCCAAAGACTTCAAACACATGGCCATTGCAACGTTGGGATGCCCACACAGGGCATGGTGGATAGCTGTCTTGCCTGGTATGCATGTGAGACATGAAAGAAAACCCGGCCTTACTTTCCATTGTATTGGCTTGTTTGGATCCGGGATCTTGATAATGGTATATAATAAACCCATTGAATCCTGGTTGTTTAATAGGGATCCTTATTTCATCGTTTAGAATAAAATCATCCCCATATAACTGGGTAGGATTTCATCCACCCTAAACAACCAGGGGCCCTTTTTTGTATTGCTCAAGTGGACATGACATCCCATTTTTAAGTAGGTCATAGCCCAATTACTAACCATTTACATCCGACATCCTAGTACTCCATGTATACATACCTTGGGATGCAAAAAACACCCCTTTTGGGTTCATGCCATCCTGGGGCAATATAGCACGATTAGAGTTCCGAATCCCCGAAGCGCCGGTGATGACTTTTTCAGAATCCTAAGAGGGGGTGGGGGTATAACTCGCAGTCCGAGACATACTGTTGATAGGAGAAATCCTGCACCAGTTGATAGGTAGTTTATCCCGTTATTCACAGGGTTTTTTTGCATCTCAGGTGGTGCAGGATTTCTTCCATCAACAGTACCATCTGGCCAAACTAAAAAAAACAACAACTTATATTTCCCTTCAATTTTGGGGGTCCCATTTCCAAACAGCGGTTCCAATTTTTGGGGCACAGGTCGGTTCGTGAGGTCGCGATGAAATTTGACCAGATACTATCCATTTTTAACTGCTTGCTCATATTATCCATGCATAGGTGTTTGGTTTTTCCATGCAACCCCACCTTGGAGCTGAAATTTCCACTACACGAAAATCCACTGACTCGAAAAGGGCCCAAAAACCAGGTATTTTTTCAAACGGTGTGAAACAACCCCCGAGGCCAGGGCCTTAAAAAGAATAGCTTTCACTGAGGCTAGACTTGTTAACTACCCTACTTACAGGGGCACAATGTTCACCCCATTTACAACTGGTACTTGGAGGAGCATCCCAGTAAGCCGTTGGCGCAGTTAGGATCACATTTGTACAGTAAGCCATAAAAAGAGGCCATTTGGAAGAGGAATCACCCCAAGAATTGGGGACGAAAACTCACCATGGTTGTACTAAAAGGAAGATAATCCTCCAAACATGAGATTCATAAAATCCAACCCCTATATAAATTTAACCCATTCTTCAATAAGGTGTTATCCCTATACAAATTGGGGCCCACGGTTGTATCCACGTTTCGGTTCTCACCTTGCACATCTATTTGATTCGGATCCGCACGGTGCTCTACCAACCATGTCACCTAGGTTGGCAAACTCCCAGCGAACCGCACCAAGTGTGGTGATCCTCCAAAAATAGGGGTACCCCAAAATGGATGGTTTATAATGGAACACTCTGTATACTAATTTTGGATGTTTTGGGGGTAGCACGATTTTCGGAATCATCCATATACACGGAAAAAAACAAGCATTTGAGTCGATGTATCTCCTCTTAAAAATGCAAATTTCCCAATATCATGTTAGTTTTAAGAGGGGCCAAAACATTGGTTCACAGTTGATTCCATCATGGTTCATTTGCAAGTCCTAAATAATAGAATAAAATACTGAATACTGCTGTTGTTTTACCCCGCAGTTAACTCCCGAGGTATGCTAGGATGTCCCAGGAAGCTAGTAAAAGGTTAGCAGCAGTAGGTTTATAACGTTATAACCCATGGGCTGGAATTCTGGCTGGTTACACCCTCGAAAACTAACGGCTGGAGGGCCCCCGAAATGATGGTAGCCTTGGAACAGGTGACTCCGGCTTTAAGTATGGGCATTCTTGGTATCTACGTAAAATTTCTGGTTGGATAGTGATGGGATCCCTAATCGGCGACGTACTATATAATCCCTTTTTGTAGCCGGCTAGTACAACCAAGTACAAAACACCTTAAAACATCCAAGGAACCCTTTTTGATCACTGCTCATATGAGTGTTGCCCTTCCTTCAATTTTTAAAGGAGCATCATCTTCCACCCTTGCTGGATATTTCTACGTGAGCAACGACAAAAAATCAGGCCTTACTTTCCATTGAATTACAGGGATCCCTATTTCACGGTGTATGAAATAATCTCTTTATAACTGGGTAGGATTTCATCCCCTATATTACCCTAAACAACCAAAGGCTTTTTTTCATTGCTCAGGTGCAAGCAACACATCACCATGAAATACATCACTGAAAACAAATAAACAATCTCAACCGGTTGTGCAACTTGTTGCGAAACATCTTGAAACCACCATATTTCTGGCTTTTCGCCCCAAAATACTGTGGTGGTACCCTGCGCTATAATCTGACCAGAAATAAAATTGAATATTTGTCACAAACAATCACTGTTTTGCGTGTTAAATTGCCATGCAATTGAATCAAGTTTGATTCCCAAAATTAAAAAATGGGTGCCCTCCTGGTGAAGAGCGTATCCCCTCAGGGCCCTCTTGAAGATGAATTTCCTTTTCCCCGAGGTGGCATATGTTGATTGCCTGAAGGATACTCTTAACGAACCCTTGATGAAAAAAAGACTTGACACATCTCCAAACACTCAATGTATGCTCGCTATATTTGCATACATTTACCATAACAATGGTTCATTGTAATCCTATATAACTGTCTAGGATTTCACCCCCCGCAAAAAATCCCTATAAGTATACCCTGAACAACTAATTAGGGACCCTTTTTTCGTGGCTCAAATGTAGGTAAATATACCAGTCCCACACTTGGATGTCCCAGGAATTTAGGATCAACGGTTAGTAAATGGGTTACAACCTACCTATCAGTGGGATATATTGGGGTTATAACCCACTTAGTAAGCTTTTACATCCACTTCCAACGGGACATCCAAGTAGAGCATCTGGAATCTACACTTTGTTGCAGAACAAGTGACGCCTTTTTGCGCTGAAGTACCGAGACTTCTGGATGCCCGCGCGTGCCTGGAATCCCATTACGGATCCATGGGATCTGGTTTTTTATTACCCACGGAAAGGACGTCCCGGGACGGAAGTGGAGGGATCAAAGGTGATCGGATCAGTGGGAAAAAACAAAAACACTAAGATCGCATTTCTATACATATATATCATTGGGTTAATAACCTTATTCATCCTAAGCATTTACTAAATTCCTGGCACATCCTAGTATACATTTATCATTAAAAAATAAAGTCAATCCTCACCTGTTGCCATGTTTTCCCCCCCAAGAGAAATGAAGGGAA
This sequence comes from Breviolum minutum Mf 1.05b.01, assembly GCA_000507305.1. Taxonomy (NCBI): domain Eukaryota; class Dinophyceae; order Suessiales; family Symbiodiniaceae; genus Breviolum; species Breviolum minutum. The sequence continues at coordinate 250,745 of DF239246.1, forward strand.
GGATGATATATGGATGGCCCCGAATTGGGACACCGCGGATGGCCCAGGTTTCCTGACTGTTTCTCTAGTTGCATCCCCCTGGGCTCCAATTCTCCATCCCCAGGGGTTCCAAACAAGTACCAAAGTCATCATGGCCTTGGCAAAACCCAACAAAAAAAAATGGATCAATCAAAAAAACCTTCCAGCCCAAGGAAATTCAAGGAATTTTCACTTTAAAAAAGAAGGTGTCTTTGATCATGTATGTCTAAGATGTGCTGAAATCTCGAAACCCGGAGGGGGAAAGCTACGCTCCTTATTCGCTCCAAATGACACGATTAGATACCCAGCGGAGTCGAAACATCGCTCCCTTTTAAGCACCAGCTAGATATTTGGAAACCCCCCAAACCTGCCAAGCTGGTTCAGCTCACCAAACTGTTGGCAATCTCTAATTGGAACCCCCAATTAGACACGTGAAACCAGCAAAAATCAACCACATTGGTTTCCCTTAAAAAAACCAGATTAGGGGCCTTATTTCTTGGGGGAGTGGCATTTGGGGAGGAAAACCCCTTAGATTGCCATGAAAGTGTTGGCTGACCTTACAAAATGACCCATACATGTCATGATATTTTTTTCGGTCAGACCCAGCTGCAAGGGTGATCTGCTACCTTTGGCGCCGGCGATATCAGCCTTCAAGTCTAATAAACCTAAGCAAGTTGGCAGCCCTTTTGATGATGTGGCCGAAAGAATTTTGAGCATCAATGATAATGGAACCAGCATCAGGACCACGTTTTTTAATCTCAAACAAATCTGAATCCATGTATTTTGCAGTAGAAGGGGATGGTCACTCAGTTTCTGCTTGCACAAAAAGCACATCCCAGTTCCTTCAGTGTGCCAAATACCCCAATCATCAAAAGTCAGGTACCTAAAATAGAGGTAGATACTCACTTTTGTAACTTGTACGCAAGGCCTATTTGAGGGAAAACCTGCCCTCAAAATAGCCCTAATAAGGTTCAGTACCTCCAGCTTGGGTACCTGACCCAATGTGCGGAAACAAAAACATGAATTGGCAATTCTTCGTTCTAAAACAACTCGGGATTATTGTTGAAAAAAACTAGTTGGTGTTTTCCACCCAGCTGAAACATATTATATAGTCAAATTGGATCATTTCCCGAAGTTTCGGGGTGAACAGAAAAACATATATGAAGCCACCACGCAAATGATCTGGCCAAATGATAGCATTTCACCAACCTAGATTTCCCTGAAAATGTTGAGATTTCCCTTACTCAACCACCATTTGGGGTGACCTGGGCTGAGGTCGCTATAAATTGTGCAGTGTGATGTATGCTGTTCGTCCAGTGGGATTGAATCCAGTTCAATCTGGTTCATCCTGATCGCCAACAAAAACACATGCAAATTGACACCCATCAACAAAAATCCTACTAGGATGTCCTAGGAAGATAGTTAAAAGGTCAGGATCAGTGGATTATAATCCTAATGCATCCAATTTGCAAGTAGGTTAAAACCCATTTACTAACACTTTACTCAATTCCTGGGACATCCTAGTCAAGAATCATTCTCTTTTGGTCCTCACTCTTCTTAAAAAGTCTCTGAATAAACCAACTAAACCCACATTCTTTCCAAGTGGCACGCCACAACGGCTTCGTGCACATGAAAAGCTTCGCAAGCCGTCGTCAAGGGTGTGACGCCAAAGGAACCCAAAGCATCCTCGAAAATCCCAGGGTCCCAGCAACGTTCAAAATCCTTGTAACACTTCCATTACCCATACCATCCGTGTATGGTACGGATCCTAGGAGTTATACAGACTGATTTAATCAACAACTGTTTCTGGTTCCCTTAATAGGGTGGTAGGTGATATATAATCACCCAATAGGCAATATATAAGCGGTATGTGAGTGGTATATACTGCCAACTGGGGACTATATATCACCTACCACCTATTAAGGGAACCAGGAAACTCCATTGATTTAAAGGTATCCTGAGATGGTTTACTATAGTCACCGCATAACATAAGTGGGTAGTTTGTTAGCGTGTCATCCTCTGGGATGCTTGTTTCATGGCTTATTTAACTGAGTAATATTTCATCCCCTATGCATACAGTACAGCATAACCAGGGTATACTTTGTCGCTGCTCCAGGGTGGGTTGCTGCATTTTTTAAGGATTCATGTAGGTAAAGGTTACCGGCCCCATAGATCCGTGGAAAATTCTCAACGGGGACTTTCGTCTACTTACCTACCAGTTTGTCATCCCCCTTTTTACCCAGGGGGGCCCTGGGAATCGGTCCCTCAAATCTTTGAGATCCAAGTCACAATTTCCGCTTTGGCCTCTACCAACAGTTTGATCCTCAGTTCCACGGATGTTTTTTTCCGATGAAAACATCATGGGAATCTACTTGGAGGATCATCCCATGGCTTGTAAGTGGCTAACCATCGTTAGTAAGCCCCCTAAGTAACGTTAGTCCAGTTGCAAATGGCTTGGAAATCATCATAAACTAACCACTTACTAAATCGGATGATCCTCCAAGTAAGGGGCCAAATGCCACCCAAGCACTGCACCACATAATCATTTGCAACATGTTTATTTCCTCACACCCAATTCTGTTTTAGGGAGGGGGGAGGGTTTATTAGTCACTTTCCAACATTAGTTTGCCAAAGGCACTGAAAAATCCTTCAACATGTCCATACATTTGTGTTGTTTGATTCCCATGAAATTGGTCATTTCCCTAAAAATAGTTATTTTCACCCGCGTGAAACCTCTCTATTTTCGACATTATAGAGGCCCCATGTCAGCCCAAAAAACGAACTGTTTAAAACCCCGGGCCAAGGCATTGTACCACATGAGGGAAATCCGGAAATGGCCGAAATTGTTTGAAAATGGGGGGGTGATCCTAGCCAGTTACGAGAACTGGGATGATTCTCCAAAAGTTAGGGCCAAGGCACTGTATGACAATAGGATAGTCGATGATAGTGGATACATGTTGATACCCTGATAGCTGATGATATTTGGGTAATATACACGGATGGTATCGGTAAAGGGCCAAGGCACTGTGTGACAATAAGTTGTGGCTCCAGGTTTCTCATGTTCTTCAACAACCAATGTAAGGCATCAGGACCGACTGGAGCTCCATGACGCCTCCACTATGGGCCAAATCCCATCCCATGAAATCTCAAATCCCAAGAAATACTGTTGATGGTTCAGAAATCCCAAACAACCACCTGGGATGGTGCCCAAACCCTATAAATTGGGATAATTTATCATCCTTGGTGGTTTCTGGATTTTGTCCATCAACAGTATGAAGGCATTTCAAGTGTTTCAACTTTCAAGTCTAATGTATTGTTCCATATGTTGTTCCTACATGTTCCTACTAATCACCAGGGTCGAATAGGGGAGGTTTTTTTCGTTAGTATTATTGCCCAAAGGATCCATAGGACTGGTATATTCCATACATGGATGCCATGGGTTGTGATACTGTTGATGGAGGAAGTCCTGCACCAGTTGACAGGCAGGTGGTTAGCCGGATTTCAGCCATCAACAGTACTTGAGATCTACCACCCCCACCCAAAACAGTGAAAAGTGAAGGTTTAGTTTGGCATCTGCTACTCAAAATGTGACTGTTCCTGGATTGCGGGTAGATCCCAGACATTTGGTAGTAAAAACTCTTTGTCTTGGACTCTCTGGGATTACCAAATTGGTGATGACTGCCGCAACTGCGGCATCTAGGTCCTAGGTGCAGTCAAAAAAAACTTTTATATCATTCTAAAAAAAAACATGTACACCCCCGAAGATGAACATAGAACTTG
>DF239247.1:0-25608 GCA_000507305.1 Breviolum minutum Mf 1.05b.01
ATCCAACTTTCCTCTTATCCAAGCACAAAAACAGTTGAAACTCACCGAAATCGCATCATCCATGGGCGATACTTGTTGCAATAACCTCAGGTCTGGTTACATTGTCGGTCAACAACAGGAAATTCGAAACAATTGAAACGCGAATTGAATGCAGAATTTTCACTGGAAAAATACAGCAAGCCAAAACACAACAGAAACAAAAACCACTCAACAACACACAAACAAACAGAAAACAAAACGTCACGTCCAGTGAAAATTCGCAAAATGATGTGAAACAGATGAAAGACCTCGCGTCTCTCAGCCTCTCAATGCATCTATTCCACCATGTACCCAGTTTCTCCCAGCCATCTATGGAAAGTTTAGATGTCCTTCATGTCAATGTCTGCGTTACGTTACTCTGGCGGATCTCTCATATCCGGTAAGAGTCGACATTGCTTGAGCTGGCAAGTGCCCTCTTTGGTCTGCCACCTCTTTTGCACAATGTTCCATAAATGTCTATCTCAACACGACCACTTTTTTCCTTCCCGGAAAGCCTGAATAAGTCCATGCAAGTCCAAAACCAATAGTGCACTTTGACTCTTGAAGTGTTACATCCAATCTTTGCATTGTTTCCACCATGTCTGGACTGCGTGAAGTGCAAGTCCACGGTAGGCTTTTTCTTCATAGAGATTCTTTTGGCTGCCTCTTGCAGCCTTGTCGAAAAGCAGCAGTGAGTTCCAGTGACTTACGAGTTTGGAGCCTTTGTGCACATCCGGTTAGCCAACATGTTCCATGCTCCAGCGTAGCTTGACTACCATCCAGAAATATTTGACCTGCAGTCTGCGTCGCTCCATTACATTGGTGCTACTGGACTTCGCTTTGCTGTTTTTGGCGCTTTCTATTCTGTCTTCGTTCGCCAAGCCAAGATACACTGATCAGACTCTGAGAAGGGTGCAGTTTCACGTTTCCGTTTCACCTTTCAAGATATCATTGCTTGAGAGTTTTCCTCGCAAGTTTTTCCTCTTTTGAGTTGGATTCTCGATGGAATACCTGCAACAGTTACCTTTCTTAAACTTTTATATCTGGATGCTGCATGGCTCAACGAAGGTCGTTGTCCGGGCGGTCGCCCTTCTGTCAGCAAAGACTGAGGAAAAAGTCGCAATGTCACTCGGGAAATTAAAGTATTTCCGAAAAGCAACAACTGTGAAGACAACGACTTCAAAACGACCAACCTCATTGCAGTCTCCCAGAGAGTGCAAGGGGATAGATGCAGCCTGTCTGTTTCTCGGACAGTTAAATTCAGGGCTGGTTGGCAACGCCGAGAGCACGCATGTCAACTGTCCGAAGGGAAAAGACAATGGTGTGGAGATGCTGCAAAGTTTGAACTTAAACATGATAGATTATCGTGGAGTTTGCGACTCCGTCTTAGATGGCAGACGGATTCCAGGTCACTGTTCTCGATTATCTATTTTTCTCATTCCTTCTCTCTTTGAGTACCTCAGAGGCTGTAGAATTATATAAGTTCACCTGAAGAGTTTTTACTTCGGGTTGTAGTGAGTTAATTTTAGTCTTAGGACCGAGGTGTATTTGCTTGAGTTTGTGCTTAGGTTTTAGACCGAAGTTGTGGCTTGATTTTAGCTTACATAGTTGCATGACGTTTTGGTCATGTTTTTGACACTTGAGTAGAGTTTTTGAGCGAGCTCAAGAAATCTGACAGTTTCTTGGTTCAGTTTGAATGGTTGTTTGGCTCAAGGCCACGAAGGCTCAAGAGCGACAGTTGGAGTTTACTGGCTCAGCGAAAATAGCTTGTGCGAAAGGGTTGTTTGCTGGTGAAGCGGGTCTAGTTGGTTTTGTGTCGTTTGGTCACGAGACGAACTAGTTTTTATCTCACTTGAGGGTTTCTTGTTGACTTTAGGTTTTCTAGATTCTAAGAGATCTTAGTGTGGATAAATTTCACGTGGTAGCGAAGCAAGAAGTTGCTCACGTTGGAGTGTGGAGTCACTCTGCCTGGTGTTTGTGAGGATGGAAGGTACACCGACTGCACGAGTCTATGCTGCTGGCGCCAACTATGCCGATGCATGTCGTGGACCACAACGTCGCTTGGCATTCTCCTCACTACTTCAGGGCGTATGTTTCCTACCATTACGCCCTTCTTGGTTTCGTGGCACAATCTCCATCACTTGTTCTTATTTCTCCTCTTACGTAGTTCATATGAAACTCTCCGCACTTTGACTTATATTGTTCTATCTCTCCCTCCCTTCCTCCTGGATGACGTAGGCTCAGTGGAATCAGCCTGTGGCATATTGTACGGCCCATTCTCCTTGACTCGTCATTCTCTCTAACACTTTACCACCCATACTCTTCTACATACTTATTGTCCAATTTTGCCTCCTACCATTTACCACACCTCACCTCTTGGTAACATCGCAGCCTCTCTACCCTACCTTATTTAAGGTCAATTCACACATCTTCATTCATACCTTCATTCGCTTTCTGGGGGAAAAAAAAACTTCATACTCTCCCTCTTTAACTTTATCCATTCGTTGTTCGCCACACTTGTTCACAGCACTCCTTTATTGCTCCTTTCTCTAACCATTCTATTCCGTGCCCCCGCACGTTATCTTATCACCACAACGCCCTCTCCCTTCCTACTTCATAATTCACCTTACCCCATTTTATATTGCCCCCTTACGACACCGCCTGCTGCGCATAGTTTTGCGCTGTTTGGAGTATTGCCCTCGCGCCGGGCTTTTGCATGCCACCACTTTGAGCCGCTTCTGGAATAGCGCTGCGACCACTGCCTGGCTGGGCCTCGCTTTGGCTGCTTTTTGCGCTTTCTACGCTGTCTTTGCTTCGCCAAGCCAAGATAAACTGAGTGGACTCTGAGGTGGGTGCAGTTTCACGTTTCACCACGTTTCACCTGCGAGAGTGGAATTGCTCGAGGGTTTTCCTCGCACTTCTTCTCTTGCGTAAGTTGGGTTTCTTTATGAAACCCTTTCTTTTGTTATGGCCACTAACTACATGAGATGTTCCAAACATTCTCCATGGATTCCGATGACCACTTCGGCTCCGGCATAGGTGCTTCCTTCGGGTTTCACCAAAGCCCTCTTCCTTTGTTTGCACTCCCACTCTGGCACAGGTGCTTCCTCCGGGTTTCACCAAAGCCCTCTTCCTGCGGTTGCATCTTGCCTTTTGGCGACCCTGCTTTACTTAGGAATCTTTGGAGCCCCTTCTTTTGTCTGTGTTTTGTCTCGGTTCCTCGTTGTGTTTGTTTGACTTGTAAGTACTTTGGTACTTGTGGCCTTATGCACGTTTTTGCATAATTTATTGATGTTAAACATCTCTTTGGTTGTTGCAGACACAGCGTCTCTAACACCTTTGTTCAGCTGACTGAAGGGCGCTCCGCCCGGGATAAACCCAAGCAGCTACCAGCAAAAAAAAAGCCTTGCGCTCTCCGACCAATGCCAATAGGAACGTCTTTCTCAACCGGGTCCATGGTGCCCTCTCTTTGATCTGCACCTTCCTCCCCTTGAGATTCCCGCCCTCGGGTTCCTCGCTACAGGCTCGCCCCGGTTGACTGCTTTTTTAGCTCCTCTGTCACCGGCAAAGCTCCCTGTTAGCTACCCGTTCTTCCTATCCTCGCCTGGCGCCAATTTTGACCCCACCGACTTTTGCCACCTACGGCGTCGGTCTAATTTGTTAATTTGTTTGTTTGCAATTTTTGGCCTGAATGACAACGTTGTTCTGTTTTGCTTCCATCCAGTTACGTCCAAATGCGGATCATGATATGCTGACCGAAGGGCGCTCTGCCCGGGACCTTCTTCGCAAGAAGATCGCACCTTAGCAGCAAGGAGCAAAAAAAAAAGGCCCAACATGGACGGCCCAGAACCACTCGGAGTGAAGGGGAAAGATGTAGAGTGGGAAGAGGGACTGGTACAGCAACTCCTGACGGCCCTAAATGGACGGCCCAGAGCGATGACCGGAGGTGGGAGTTGTGAAGAGGTGAGATGTGAGGGGTTGTGAAGGTGAAGATGATTTTCACTCAAGACGGTCCTAAATGGACGGCCTCGAGCGAGTAAAAGGTTGGACGAGGTTTTGGAGGGGGACGATGGCAAACATTCCTGACGGCCCTAAATGGACGGCCTGGAGCGTGGCGAGGTGTAGGGATAGAGGTTTAGCTGAATCAGGGGGGTGAGTTGCGATGGCGGACGGCCCTAAATGGACGGCCCAGAGTGGGATTGGGATGAGGAGCGGTGAAGGAGTGAGGGAAAACAAGCGCACTCCGGACGGCCCCAAATGGACGGCCCAGAGCACAAGGTGGAAGGGAGTGTTGTGGATTATTTGGTTTTGCCTTTACCTTTCCCTTTATCTTTATCCTTGCCTTCAGTTCGAGGGGAGTCAGGGGGACTGATGTCAGAGGGTGTGTCTTTACCTTCCGTTTGCCTTTGCCTTTACCTTTGCCCTTTCCTTTGCCCTTTCTTTTGCCCTTGGGAGGGGCTCCAATTGGATGGGGGAAGTCGGCGTCATAATCAAAGAGCGAGGAGCCAAGAGGGCCTGGGGGGGTGCGGCTACGTGATTCTGCCGGGAGGCGAGGTCGCACATTTAAAGCGGGAGCGGGCATGGAGCCCGACGGGCCTTGCGCAAGGCAGGGGGCCAGCGAGAGGAGGGAGGCCACCCTGAGATGGCTGTGGGAATTGATAGATTCTGCAACAGTCGACGATCTCAGTTGTAAGGCGTGTGTAAGAAAACTTCAGAGTACCGTCAGCTCGGGTAAATTCTTGAGTTGCGGTGCGAACATGCGAGCTAGAGTTAGCTACATCCTAAGCGATAAGTTCACTGCAGTGGGGGAGGCTGATGACTCCATCGAAAAACGAGAAGAGAGCCATGGGGATGAACGGGCGGGTAGATGGATTGGGGTGAGTGCGAGAAGTGACCCGAGGGGCTCCCTCGCGCAACCACCGGGCGACTGTGTGGTCTCGCGCAACCACCGGTCTAAAGCTACAGGTGAGTGCGTAAGTNCGAGTCCTCGGTAGTGCCGATTGAACTCCATTGACACAGCTGGTTTCCCAAGAGGGTATCATTGGGAGCTCCGTCTAGTCTGGCCGGGGTGGCTGTATTGGTACCATGCACCAAATGATGGTGCCAGAATTGGTGCGTGAAGAGGACTGACTCGATTTCTGGGAGATCAAAGTTAGATGTAGCAGGAGCGAGGATGTCAACGATGACGGACAAGCTCTGAAGGAGTTGGATCTGCTTGCGTCTTTCCACTCTGGTGCAGGTACTTTCCGTTGTGATTTCACCGGAGCCCTCTTTCTGACTACTTGTGCTCTTTAGCCGCAAAGTTGGTAAATTCTTGCTCGATTTTGTGGGATTGGTTGTTTCAATGGCCGCGAGTTGCACGTTTTTGCTTCTTTTCAATGATGAACATCATCACACGGTGAATTTGACTATACGTCTTTGACACCAATGCTCAGCTGACCTAAGGGCGCTCCGCCTGGGACTTACCCAAGCAGCCACCAGCAAAAAAAATCATGGCGCAAGGCAAAAAACAGCGCCTGAAAAATCTTTGATACTTCTTACACACCTTGACCATTGATTCCTGCTCCACAGAAAGCCTTCAATCCTTGATAAGATTGACTATCACGCCATGTCCCATCTCCCTCTCACATACTCCTAGGTTTCCATGGTTTTGGACTTTAAGGAGGTGTTGCCTGTCTACAACCACCATTCTGCTTGTTTAATAGTCAATAACTGCTAGAAGGTCCCCTCCTCACCCAGGGTCCGTCTTGTTCTACTTCCTGGACCAACTGGCTCAATTCATTCTTAATCTCAACTGCGCTTGTGCGCAATTCTCCGTTGAACAACGCAGACCTGAAAGACTCATCGGTAACCAACTTATGCATTGGATTTCCAACAAAGAAGATGTCTGCATGAACATTACCCATCTATGTATCTACATACCTCCCGTGTTGGGCATGCGGTCAACAGGCACTTGAAGGTGCTGTGCGCTCCCTTTAATTGTTTCCCTCCAGGATCCAACTGCTCAACATGGCGAAAGTCGCCAAGTGAAGCTAGGCTACAAAGTACATCCAGACATTGCTAACTGGCTGCTAAGCGGGACGTCTCCGAATTTTACGACAAGTCCGACCTCAACCGTCCCGGTTTTCAACATATTCAAATTCCTGCTCTATTAGTGCGCTACTTCTGCAACGAACTCGATCTCCAACAGGTCCGTCACCTTCTTGACATTGACAATACCCATATCACCGAGGCCCTTGACACGGCTGCGACAGAATGCCGTAAAGCTAAACGCCAGAAGGTCGCAGTTGCACGCTTGTCCCACCCAACGGCGGGCTCTTCCTCTATCCAGCAATTTCCCCAGCTCCGCCTGCTACTGCCTCCAACACTCCGCGCACTGGCACTACAACTCCCCTGAGCCGCACTCCTACCCTCCAGAGCCGAAGTCTCTTCTCCTTACACCCTGTATAGATAGCAATGACGAGATGAATCTGCTCCTAGTGCTCCTACTCCCCGCTTCCAACAACCCTCCTTTTCGTCTGGTCCGGACAGCGTTTTTTCGGATCAACCTCCGGTCAGAGCAGATTCCAGACACGGATCAGCTAAGATCTATGTGGCACTCAAGCAGTCTTGTCTTTCTGTTTGTATTTTGTGTTTGTTTCTGTCTTTTTTTATTCCATCCGGACAACTCGTGATCATACAAGGAATCGGAAGCATTTCTCATTGTCATCCCAATATCTATCTGAGGTGCAGCATTTGCAGGGACACATCATCAGTGAGCTTGGAAGCATGAGTGCCTTTGTTAATGGGCACTGCATCATGGAAGAGAGGGACTGAGATGAGCGGCAGAGCGTCGCTTTTTGTGTGTTTGTTTTGTTTTGTTTGTGAAACAAGACTGTCGGAGGTCCAGGTCCACGGCATATTCGAGAGCGCAAGCATTTTTTTTTCGCTGGTAGTTGGATAGCTTAGTGTCTCTTTTGCCCGGGCAGTGGCCTTTCTGTAAGCTGCAAAAAGGTCAGCAGCCATACTCCTTGAGGAGGAGATTCTAATCATTGATGCAAGGTGCGAAGCTGTGGCTTTTATTGTCAGTATCTTTAAAAATATCATCATATACGAGCGCAAACCAATCTCCACTCTTGCCATGAAGGATGGAACTCTGCCCTCGTCTGTCCACCTGCCATCTTTTCAGTTTGAAGATGACTTCCCGATGATTGGATCACAACATTGGAACCATCGTTACGGACAACATTTATGGTTCCTTCGGAGCCGCCCAGTGATCGTTCTTCGTGTCAGCATAACTGCTACGATCCACCGCAGATTCAAAGCTGGTGCTCGAAGCGCTCTTCTTTTCATGCTCACGTCGTGCCTTTTTGTCATAGGCAAGACAGAGCACTTTGATCAGTGCTGTTGATGGTTTTTTCTGCTCTTGTTCACGGACAGCTCTCTAACAATTAGAGGCATGCAGTCTCTCTGTGTAAAAAACCTTGGCCCCAAACTTTGGTGAGAAGCGCATTGCTGGTGTCCACAAGCCCTTTGGTCATTGTAGCTTACCCCTGCCGATGCGCTCTCGTCTGTGGTATCTCGACACTCTTGGAGACAAGTCAACCTCGGAGATAACTAGATTGGTTTGATTGTTGATCGATTTGATGAATGCTTTTGCAATTAACTTGAAAAGTAGGATAGTCCGTCTTTTCACTCACTTCGCTGACTGAAGGGCTTCGCCCGCGACCTACGTGGCACGCAAGCAGCATCCTGCAAAAAAACTTTGGACATTGTAGCTCTGTCACAATCTAAAAACTGAGCCAGATCTTTGGCCAGGCAAGAGGACGCTGGGAGGTGGGGCGTGCTATGACTGGACTACGTGGAACTGGGGACAGTGAGTAGTATACAGAATGCTTCAGCAAGATGATGGGTATTTCTATGTATCCTGCTATTTGATGGGTAGGGGTATGAATCTGACCAACAAGCAAAGGTGTGCTATTTTTGCTTAGCTTGGGTCACCCTGTCTACATCCTTCCATCAGCGCTGATGTTGGGCTATGTCAGCAGAGTGGAAAAACAGCTATTGTGTTTCCTGCCAATACCTTTGAGGCCTGGGAAGGAAGGCTATTTCACTGAGGAGAAGGGCTGAGTGCAGGGTTGTTCGATCGCGTCGGTTTCACACTTTTTCACCAAGCTATCTGGGTACCTCAGTTGGCTTGTGTTGGTGTGTCTGGTTGTGTTTGTGTTTGGGTTTTTTGTTGTGTTTTTGGTTTTGCACCTAGGTACCCAGATCTTTTGCAAATTCTTGCATCGCCGCTTTAACAAGTAAGAGTTTCTTTGACCGACAATGCCTCGATCTAGTTCGGCTTCAGCGCAAAAAAAGCCAGATCTTTGGCCAGGCTATGAACGTAGGGATCCTGTTGTTCAGGATGCCGACACATTGCAACGGTTTCAAAGCGATAGTATTGAAGGAGAGTCTCACTCTGTTAACCAAGTGTTTTCTATCTGTTTAACCAAGTGTTTTCAATGCAATAGGGATCATAAGACGGGCTAATAGCCATGCTGGAGGTTGAGACAGAAATCGGAGCATTCCATTGCGATCTCTAGAAAGTTCCATTCTTTATCAAAAAACGTTTTCTCTTCTGATTGGTTCACTGGAGGTTCCTCCTCTTGTATCTTTCTGACATGGGTTGCAGATTGCATCTCTTTTCAACAATGCCTCCTCTAGTGCAGAATCACAATCATGCGCTCCAACTGAACTTTGCGTTTGGTGCAGGGATCCGGACCAACAAGACCCATATGTAAAAGGCTTGCACTTGCAAAAGATCTTGTGCAATATTTAGCATTGTTCTTGGCAGAGACGGTAGCCGAACTACTGCAATATGTTTTGATTTATCCGTCGAAGAGACCAGTAGATGCCAGCAATGCCCCTCTTCTCACCCAAGTTTTTGGCTACAAGCCATCTGCACTGAGTTGTTGCATGCAGCTGGTCGTTGTAGAGCTGTCCGCGAGCAAGAAGAAAAGAGACCAACTACAGGCCTTGTCAAAGCGCTGTGCTTACCTTATGATAGAAAAGTGCGCATCATCCATCAAAGACAACAGCCTTCAACCCCAACCTATGAGGGCATGCTTGGCAGTATTAGCTTGGTGAACACTTTATATGTTTGGTTCCCGACAGTTTGGATGCCGCTTGTTGTGGAGGCTGTTCGTTCACGAACAGTCACATGCATCCGACATACCATGCAGCCGGGCGCAGTTGCCCGCGCTGCAGACGATGATATTCAAGTGCCTATCAATTGAGAGCTGAGTTTTAAGTTAAAAAGGTGGCATGTCGACAAGTCATGCAAGGGCCAATGTGAATTGGCTCACACAAAATACCTCTTGTGTGACACAGATGTTCCCTTTGCTGCGGGATGGTTTACTGACTGATATGTATTTGTAAAGAGTGTCGAGGAGTCCTGCCACTATGGGTAGGGTTGTAGTGAGTCTGCTCCTGCGGGCAGCATTGGGCCTGATAAATGGATTATTCTGGTTAGAATGAAGCGACATCTATCCCCAATGCAAATGACCTCAGGTGGCTGCAGTAGATATTCCTACAGCAACATATATGAAACGAGAATGGCGCCGTCGGAAGACTCGCCACATATGGGAAAAGGTGGATAGTAAGTGGCCGTTGCTTCGAGACCAAATGCTGACTCAACATCCTACAGGGCTATGATGGGACCAGCTATACACCAGACTTTTCCGTAACATCTACGAGGGAAGCAACAAATGGCAGGACAAGCGATATCAAGGGCAGTATTGGAGGCAGGAAGAGCACGACTGGAATCGTACAAGAGAGTGGTTTGAACAATGCAAAACCTCCCCATTCCCACCTTTCATGGGACTTTTGCTCCATATCCAGAAGTTGGATGATATGGACAAAGCTGGTTCAAACTTGGTACACAAAAGAAAGAGTATTCAGGAAGAAACTCCTGCCAGATGTGCGAGACGATCCTATGGAAGACCCGTCCAACGAAATATGAGTCTTATTAATGGGGAGGTACTACAACATGGGGGAGCACACTTGAGGGCTGAGAGGCGTAGAACGTAGAGTTTCACCCCTTTATTATTGTACCCCTAGTAACTCTGGAAGCTTTCGTGGCTGTCTTGTTTTTTGTTGTTTGTCTGTTTGGGTTTGTTTTGGTGCGTTGGTGTTGTTTGCCTGTTTTAAAGCTTTCCGGATTCAATAGATTAAGAGTTGAAATGACCGACAACGCCCAGAGCTTGATCGTCAATGGCATAAAAAAAGATCCCACAGAAACCACCAGCGAACCATCTAAGCCCATTCTGCACTAAGATGTTAGGATAAAGCAAAAGAAACGAAGTAATTGAGTTTAAATTGTTCTGTTTATTCTACGCTTGCACCTTCTTTCTTCCATTAAGTGCACGGACCTTCGAGCTTATGGTGGTCTGCTGTGGACTCCTTTAAAGGGCCTCGTCGTGGCCTTCTGCAACCTTGTGCCGCAGCAATTTCCTCTCCAAATCTGGGCTGCTCACGTTCCGCAATTCTTCACGTCGTAGCTTTAAACTGCTCAATTCTGCTTCGAGAAGCTGCGCAATGCACCGCGAAAGCGCGAAATCCTAAGACCGCAACAGAAAAACCAACACTCGCAGTGACGGTTTGCAGGTAATTGCCAAATTGGATGTCGCCGTACTTTCGGAATTTCGATTTTGGGTACTTACAGCACATGAAAGGACACTGTCCATGGCAGCGTTTTCAACTACGAGGCTTAATTTTTTTTTCAGATTGTTCTTATATTGTGTGTTTTTTTTGCTCAGTGTGGTCTTGTATTTTTGGATTTTGGCACCATGGGTTGTCACAGTGAATGTTATAGAATGTAGTAACAGTCGACACCGTCTCCAGAACGCGTTCGACCGGAAAAAGTCAATTTTTCCAAAATGCTTATGTTTTCTCTTTGCGCCACACGCAAAAGCAACGAAACGAATTTATCCGTTTTTTGTGTTGTTGCGTCAATTCTTGAATTTAAATGGTTTTGAGTCTTATTGGAACAGACTGAGACCGAATCAATTTGTCTACATGCCGACTGGACATTTATTTCCATCACTTTGATTCTGATAATTTGACATGAAATCAGCATTTGTTGATTTCGGCATTCATTTTGCAATACTTCACATGGCAGCAGGCAGTTTTAGCATCTTAGTGTAGCACTCCGCCGCATTTGACAACAGATAACCAAGAAACCACGAATGTATTTTCAAATTCATGATGAAAGACAACAGATTCATGCTTCATACAAACTGCTAGTTGAGATTTTTTTTTTGTGTGGGGAAAATGTTTTAAATATGATTGGTAAACGGAGTGATTGGAATGTTGGATTCTGGTTTCTGGAGTTGAGAGGTTCGATTTTTTTTGAGTCCAAGAATATGAAGCTCATGACTTAGTGTTTTTCCAGTTGGAACTGATAGGAAAATTGTTTTCTGCTCACATGGCGATGAAGGCAGAATGGGGGAAAAATTGCGAGTTTTGATATCTTTTTGGACCGAAAAAGTATTGGATGATCATCCCACTTGGTAGGCTGCCATTTATACTGGATGATGCTTTCAAATATTTTCTATTTTCATCCCTATTTGGGGAAATGATCCAATTTGGCGAGCATATTTAATTTTCAATGACCCTTCTGGGTGTATTTGGAATGACCAGGGTTACGAATTGGGAGACATTGACGGAGGTTCTCACTTACGATCGAATAAGTGCGGATGATCATCCAAGTGGAGAGGTGGATCAGAGAGTCATGATGCAATGATATTTGGAAGCAGTTGGAGAAAGTTGATGGTACATTTTGGATACATATTTGGCTTATATGTGTATATGACATATATTGATGTGTATATATATATATATATGAATTGATATTCGTATACATGTTGATAGCACTATTGAAAAGATGGGAAGATGATGGTGACATATCCCGTTGGATCGGAATTTGTTTCAAAACTCCATGGTTCAACAAATCTCTCTGGAACGCTGTTTGGGCGTTTGTGATTTTTTTTCGCAACGCAGGAGCTGAAACCGGGGTCTGTAAAACATATTGAACCAACAGAGGAAAAAACATCGAGCAATGAAAAAAACCTTCGTTGTTTAGGGTATATACGGAATTATACTACCAGGTTATCTGGGGATTATAATAAGCCATTATAAGGAGTCCCATTAAACAACAAGTATTTCATGGAAAGTATCCGGCCGGGTCTTTTGACCGTGGCTCAATTGGAGCAACTTTATCAGGTCAACCACTCAGCCTTTTTTTCTTTCCCATGACTTGGATCAGCGATCAGATGGAATCGATCCAATTGGCCACATCGAATTCCTGTGGAATTCGAAGTCCAGATTTTACCCAGGTTGAATCCCTCGATTTGTTGAAAACCACTTGGTTGAAATTGTATCATGAAGGAGTGGTTTTCTGGGACACTTTTTTGTAGGTTTAGCAACTTGAAAAGGGCGAAAGCTTTTCGTAGTGTGCGAATCATATCATGAAAATTTGTGTTGGTGATATATAGGTTTTGACGATACATAGAATCCAGTCTTGTATAGCCGGTCTATCAAAACGATGCTGATATGGTAGGATAATTGATATTGTATTTGTTTGATTCCACTGATCCACGGGAACATGAAAATCACACTTTTTTTTATCTTGAGAAATGATCATGGAGGCGAAGTTTACCTATTGTTCAGTGTTTCGGTTGGACATTCAAATACATACACCCCTGAAAATTAACATGGAACCTGGAAATGATGGTTTTTAATAGGAATCTCCATTTTCAGGGGTTCATTTTCAGGTTCCACCTTTTTTCAAAACTGATCAAATTGCTTCGCCTCCTTTGGAGGCTTCGGCGTTCGCCTCTTTAGAGTGTCATGATCTCAGTCGGGGGTTGTCGGGTGCCGTCAGACGGGGGACCCGGATGTTGTGTCACCTTTGGGAATTTTCAGTTGGATCTTGTGAGAACCACAGAAAGGATGTAATAAAAAGAAATTAGTTGCAGGATTTTGCCATCCGGAAATTCCCCGTGGGAGGAAAACAGGGATTGAAATTGGGACGACTCCCAAACCGCCACTTCTTGGCATCGAGCCTGCCTAATCAGAGAAATCTACGGGGTATATGGATATATCTCTGTTTCTGGCGATACCTGTATCTTTTTATACACCTATCTGGGCAAATTATAGCGACCAAACCGCCGTCATCTTTTTTTTGCTGGTTCAGGAAGGGGAATCCTCCCAACATCCCCGAACAAATCAATCCAGGTTTCGGAGAATTATTTCGTCATTTGCCTAGATTTGGTTGTCCAGCCTCTAAAAAAAAGATGATCCAATACATTGGGAGTTGGCGATCGCCACCGATCCTTTCCAGGTGCTATATATCTCAATGTCCATTTCCATACATATCTACATCTCTATGTTCAAATGTCTTACAGTAGCTTTTTCCAGACCATTTTTAGCTTCTTGGATCAGATAAGCAATGAGAGATTCAGACACATCTATATTTGTTGACATTACATTCGTATATTTTTTGAAAAACCTACAGTAAGAGAAAGGAAAATTGGATCACATCCACTTGGTATGAAGATCTTTTGATCATTTTTCAAGGCAAATTTGCCAATGACATTGCCAGTTGATGTTTGTTTTGTTGGTTTTTCCAAGGAGCAGATGAGCGAGGCGCGATTGGAGGGTTACCTGGGCCAGATGCCGTTTCTAGGCAATTTGAAGGTGACCTGAGGTTCAGGGCCACCGACAAAAATCGGTGGTGAAAAGAATCCGGGAATTCCCCCCCAAAAATGGTCGAAACAATTCGGGTTAAGGGATTTATGAATCATTAAAATGGCCCAGATGCTTTTTTTTTTTTTCGCAAGATGTGATGGATTTGATGGAACGCATGAAAACATGCCGAGCTGAGCTTGTTTTTTTGGCTTGCAACAATGATTGCAAGTAGCAGCACACATTTGCTTTGTGAAGCCTTACATATCCAGTACGCGGTACAGTTTAAAAGTCATGTCGTTGATTTTATATCTCCATTGACTCAATGAAGATTGCGTTGGGTCAACAGCTGTAAGGTTTTCACGGTTCCCAGTTGCTTCCGGGAGGAGATTCCATGTCCAACATCCAAGAAAGCCTGGCAAAAGTTGGAGAAGGAATGGAAAAAAGTGCCTCGGCCATGATTGGTCCACATTTTGCGGCTTAATGGCTGCAATGCTTCTGGGATTTGCTTCTGGGAGTTGGAGACATTTTACTTATATCATTTATCCAAACTTTTGTTGGTTAAAACTTGTGCAGGTGCAACTATTAGTTGTATTAAAACCAGCCAGGATATGTAATTTGATTTGGACCACCACTTCATGGCGGATAACAAGTTGGTTGGTGGGTCTACATGGAGAATGAGATGTTCCACGGTTTTTCGTACAGGGTTGTGAAGTTACAAAGATTACCGGTTTTCAAGTCTGTTTATCCTTGCCTCTAAACAACCGCTGACCTCATCTCATAGAACCATTTCCCACAAGTATCTCCCACAAAGTGGACGACTCATTCTGGTCGATGAATCAAAACTAGCTAATGGAAGGGAGCCAAGTGTTTGGAGCTTGAATGGGGTATCTACAATTTACCAAGGAGATAAAAGTTACAGGATCTGCAAAAGGGCCGCCAGGGAACCTGTGAAAAGCAGGAATCTTAGGTACGGAAAATTCCTCCAGCTTCCATTCGTATACCCAACGGTCTCAGGCTCTCCAATTCCAGGATGATGGGAATGCTGAAAGGGAGGCTGAGTCCGTTGCCAAGGTGGCAACCGGCATTCTTGATCCTCGGTGTGCTCGAGATGAAGTTAGGGGAGCATTTAGGGTACTGTCTTAACTCGAAATGAACTGGGATTTTATATGTAACGCTTATCCGTACAATCGAGAAGCTAAGTGAAAAGAACTTGAAGGGAATATGTAAGGTTACTTCGTCTCTACAAACAAGTTGTACATTTGCCAGAGCTAGGGTTGTGTGTGTGTGTGTTGCTTGGTTTGGTGGGCAAATGGAACCAACTTCTGTTTTGAAAGCCTCAAAAAGCCAGAAAGAACTCCTGACCCTCACAAAGATTCATTCCAATGATCCCCATCCCAGGTGCTGGCAAACTATCGGATAGTGATTGCATAATCCTTGGAGTTTTTCATGGTACACCTGCAAACCATCATGTACCACAACTATGGCTAACCCATGGCTTCACCCAATCACCTCACTGTGATCCTTCCATCAACCCGCAGAACCAAGGAATGGTTTCCGTTGACCGGTGCCGATCGACGGATACGCGAGGAGGATGATGATGCGGAGGAGTTAGGGGGATTTTGAGGAGTTGATTCTGAGGTTGAGTCCAGATGAAATCCTTGAGTCTGAGTTCTTTTTCAAACATCCATCCTTATGTAAGACATTGATTTAAGACATTGATTCTCCCATTCTGATTGAAGAAAATGCTGGAAACTTTAAGATTGAATCAAACTATATTCGGGCCAGATTGTATATACTGTCAGCCAACTTATTGA
Organism: Breviolum minutum Mf 1.05b.01; assembly: GCA_000507305.1. Classification (NCBI taxonomy): domain Eukaryota; class Dinophyceae; order Suessiales; family Symbiodiniaceae; genus Breviolum; species Breviolum minutum. Next base: position 15,546 of record DF239247.1, read on the forward strand.
CGAAAAGTTATCAGGGTCCCAGGAACTTAGCAGATGAATTTCCATCTTTCACTGTTTGGTTCTCGTTTCGGGTCAGGATTTCAATCAACATTTACAGAGTTACAAAGCTGGAGATATCAGCAATTGCATCAATGGCTGTGAAGTCTTATTGCGTGGACGTGATGACTTGGACTACAGACTCAAAATCCGCATTTGGTGTTTGCACCTGGGCTTGAAGTTTGGGTGTGGAAAGTGTTTCTCTTGGAGGGAACATCAAAGGCCAGGTCAAAATCCTTTTGTTGCTGTGCAAAATTGGCATCTAAGAAGCAAGCATGATTCGTTCTTTTTCTTAGCTATCTGAAAACTCATGCCAACTTAAAGCACAGATCGAATCTTGTCTCCAGTGTGGCCCTCCTTTTGAACCCGAGGAAAGCTGTGGCGCTCGTGTCACAACCGCCTCTGCCGGGAATGTGCATCAAAGACAGCGTGAGACAAGCTCTGCATGCCTTGCGCTGTGCACACTTGGGAGAAGCGGATGCTTTCCAAAGGACAGAGGAGGAAGTCCGGATGAGCCGGCCAACGGCCTTCATGAGTCCTCAGCCTCCGACACCTGAAAAAACGAGGGGCACCCAAGGGGTTCCAGCAACTCCATCCACACCAGCAAGCAGCACAACTCCTTTCAAAGAAGCTCCAGTGAAAGGAGAGATTTGCCCAAACTGTTCCCTGGCTTTGAAAGTGGAATGTTTTGGAAGCAACAATTGGAGTGGAATACTCCCAAAAACTAAGATGGTCAATAAAAAGATGCCATCTTGAAAGGGGGCTGTGTACATGAAAGGTTTCTGTTGTGTATGTAATTGCCGGGATTGATTACTCATACACCTGAACGCATTTAATGCAAGCTTACAATGTGTTTGACTAACTTGCTGTCACTTCCGAGTTTCGCTAGTCAGATTAATAAAGGGCACAATTATTTTGTTGCAAAAGTTTATGTACATTTGTGAGCTGAGTCAATACTCTGAGTTTTTCTTCAGTCATTAAAAGGTTGTGCTGCGAGGTAAAATAACCCATGTTGTATTGAGTTAACAAATGTCGACTTCTAGTCAAGAAACCATTTGAAGCAGAAAAGAAGCACATCACATACGCATACAAATTCAAAAGAGTAGAATTCCCTTCGAACATGAAAGGAGTAATTCGTTAGTTCACCACCACCAAAACCTCCATGCCCATGCTGATTCACCAGCAGTGAATTGGCTCTCAAGCACTGACATCGTCAGCAAGATACTTTCATTCTCAGAAGCTCTTGGTGCATATTCTTGTAGGAACCAGATAGAAAATTGCCCCACAAAGGTCCCGAGTCGTGACGTGTGTTGTTTTCAATTTGGTGGGCTTTTAAAGTTGCCGATAACCAATTTTTCTCCAAAAAAAAAAGGAAGAAAGCACCAAGTCATACAAGGTTGGTTGATCCAAAATGTGTTGGGCATTTTTTTTGGATCTGGGAATCCTGACTTCTTTTTTTTGGGGTGGAAACGTCAACAGCAGCGTCCCAGCACGTTGATGGCCATTTGGCTTCAGGCCATCAACGAGTCGAAACGTCCTTGAAGAGCCATAAGAAGAAGTGCCCTCAACGGAAGGCGCCAAAAGCGGCTCGTGATTTTGAGCTCCCCAAATTTCCTGGGAAAATGCAGAAGTACAGAGTATTTGGGTGATGTTTGCTTGCTAGACGTCGTGATTGGAGATTCCAACCATGAGGGAGGGAATGGTTACCTGATGTTACTCTGGAGGTGCAATGCAAGCTATGCAAGAAGCATTGTACGGCAGAAAGCCTGGATAAGCACATGAGAGCCTGGACATGAGAACATTGCGGCGCCGCCTTTTTTTGGGATCTGATTTTTGAAGCGTTATTGACAGAATGACTTCCATTCAATTCGTCATGATGTGAAGTCATCCAAGATGAACTTCTGGTTTATGAACTTGCATGACTGTCTCAACTTTGTTGGTTTCAATGTGTTTCACGCAACAAGACATTGTGACACCTGTTGAAGCTGATCGTTGGGGGGGGGGAGCGATGAACGGAGCTTTTGGGGTATTTTTGTAAGCCAAGCTGCGTCTCACTTTAGTGATGAGCCTTTATTTGCGTTGGTTCACAGGTGGGTGGCCACCGTCCTCTACCAGCTTTCTTGTGTCTGCGTTCTCTCCTGTTCTGTCTTGCGTGTCTGTGTGCGGTCACGTGTCCTTTCTCGTACCTCGCTCGTTTACGTATGCGTAAAAAAAAAAAGAGGAGGTAAGGAATTCGTTTTACAAAACAAGTGTGCTTGTTTGCCTTGTGTTTTGTTTCTCATGTTGTGTGTGCACACGTGAAACAATAAATGAATTCCCCGTCCTTTTTCATATCAAGGGTGGGTGGGCGGGACAATGTTCTCACCGCCTGGAGGTTTTTGAAATGGGGTGTTTCTAATTTCCTGCGGTGGAACATTTGCCATGGATTTGATGCTGCAAGCAGAGTCTTTTCGTTTGGGAGTGAAACGGTCTTCCATTGTTTTACCATGGGAACAACCGACTCTGTCTGCCATTTTCGGAAAGAGGCCACGTTTGATTGCAGCTCCTAAGTTTTGTCCGATGCCACACTTACCTGAAGATGATGAGACTCTTGTCGTAGCTGAAATTTCTGGGAAAGTGTCGTGGTCGAGAGTCACCTCGGTCATTCCTTGGCCAGTTGCGCAAGAGAGGTCTTTGGGAAGAGCTTTGGAAAACTGGAGAATCATTCTCGTGGACAATCCGGAGGCCTCAGATTTGGGGAGGCAGATCCGCAGCATTGTCGATGGCGATAATCAGGACATGACAGTCGAACAAGTTATTCGTGATGCTCTGGGAAGAAAAGGTGTTTCTACGTTGAGATCAAGAGCCTCGTCACTGATGGCTTTTGCAAGGTGGAAGAAATCACTGACGGTAGATGCCACAATTTTTCCTGTTTCTGAAGAAGAGGCGTACAGATATGTGGTGGAACTTCGACAGTTGAATGCTCCCCGAACCAAAGCATCACGATTTCTTGAGAGTCTTACTTTTGCACACTACATGATTGGTGCGGATGTGGGTGCTTCCATACGCTCGTCTAGGGTCAAGGGAGCAGTTGCCGTGCCCATGGTGTTGCCGAAGAAGAAGACTCCTTTGACGAAGACACAGATCTCAGCCTTAGAGACTCTGGCTATGAATGGAGTTGGGCAAGAAGCAATTTTTGCTGGTTATGTGTGCTTTATCCTCCATGCCAGACTGAGATGGTCTGACGGTCAACATTGCCAAGCAGAGCCATGGCTGGATCTACACGATGGGGCTGGGTTCTTGGAATGTGAACTGTATCATCACAAGAATGCTGGTAGACAACGTATTGCAAAGAGATTGTTGCCTGCAGCCTGTTGCATCCCTGGACTTGTTGGCGATTGGGCGACTCCGTGGTTGGAAAACAGACTGGCTGCAAAATTGACGGTTGGGCCTGGATTTCCTACTATGCCAGTTCCGTTGGCTGGGGGTGGTTGGGGATTGGTCCCTCTTGAACCGCCTCAAGCAACAGTGTGGCTTCGCGAACTGCTGTCAAAGGTTGACGATCGTGTGCCGTTGTCTTCTATCGGAACTCATTCCCTCAAAGCATCGATGCTCAGCTGGATGGCAAAGTGCAACTGTGATGAGTCCCTCCGGCGTCTAGCTGGTTATCACGTGGACCCTGGTTCGAAGTCTGCATTGGAGTATAGTAGAGATGCTCAATCACCAGTGCTTCATGCCCTTGAGGGTATCATGCTTATTGTTCGTGCTGGACTTTTTGATCCGGATCAGTCGCGAGCTAAGAGATGGAAGAGGCCTGGGTGTAAGACGCTTCAAGATGCCATTCATTTCTTGTCGAGTCAGTCTAGAACTCTTGAGCATGATGATAGTGGGGCTGAGAGTTTTGATTCTCCTAACCTTTCTGATGACTTCGAATTAGTCTCTTCTGAACATGAGCTGTCCATGTCAAGTTTGAGTGACTCTGAAATTGAACACAGAGATGGCGACGACTGCAACACTTCCGGGGAAGACAGGGATGCTGAATTCTCTGCACCCATAGTCGGAGCCCTGGTTGCCCAAGGTTTGCATTATGAGTTAGGTGATGTTCAAGTCTTTGAGCATGTCAAAAGTGGTTGCTGTCACATTGCTAAAGACTCAACAGTCGATGACGACGATGGTGAAGCCGTCGTTTTGCGTTGTGGTAAGATTGCTACACGGAATTTCAGGAAGTTTGAGCAAGTAGGAAACTTCATGCCGTACAAGTGTACCAGATGTTTTTCGGCACACCGTACTTGACCACTGCATCAGGTATGCCCCATTCCTCCTGCGGTCCCGGCCTTGTCAGAGACATCGGTGAGTTTCTCTTCAGTATGCGTTGAGATTTCTCTTTTTTTAGTGTCTTGTCTTGAGTGATGATGCGGGGCCGGGGCCTGACGGGAAAATTCATCGGAACGTCTGAGAGAGCTCGGAACTCAATTGATGAAACAGTTGTAGTGGTCAGGTGAATTTTTTTCCTTGTTATGTAATAGGCATTTCTCTCATGGTGTGGGATCATTGTCTGCCTTTGTTGTTCGAACAACAGATAGCTTGGAAGGGTCTCTCTCTCGACATGTATGTGGTGAACAGCTTGAGTGCCTGTCCCATCAAATGTCCTTGGGAAACGTCGGAACCCTAGAATGTTTCTTTGTTAAAGGCCTTGTTTGATCTCGTGTTTTCAACCTGAGTTGATGGTGGCATCGGTTGATGTAACCGGGTCACTCCGAGCTGTGGCCTGTCTTTCAGGGTAGGCACGTTCAGTTGTGAAGGAGCCACCCCTGGCCGATACGTCAGACGACAGCATTGGTGTGAAAATGTGTGCAGTCCTGACCTTTGAGCAAGATGAGAGATCCCAACGTTTTTTTTGTTGTTTCTTTCATGTGCAGCATGCAGGTGTGACATACAGTGGAAGGCTTTGCATGTCACACGAGATAGTTTTCGATTCGTTGCATTTTTTTCTAATCCCTACAGATCTGAATGTGATGGTTCAGAGAGCGCCTACTGTGAAAGCACAGCAGGCAAGGCAGTGGGTAGAGCCTTTGAGTGGGCTCTTGTTTCTGTTTTAAGGTGGAACAACCTTGCGATGCAAAATCCCTACGATCATGCAGGCATCAGCTTGGTTTATGTTTTTTTCACATGTTGAATTTCATCACATTTCAGACTGTTAGTGAATCCGGATTCTTTCCATGTTTTCTAATTGTCTGTTTAAATTCACGCGTCTGGCTGCAATGTCGCTAGTGGATAGCACAGCAGTGTTTGAAAGCAGGGCACTGGCCATTGGGCTGAGTGCAGCAACAGTGAATGCACTCGGTTTGAAGGGCTGGGTGACGCATGCCACCTTTGCTTTTTCTGTTGCCACAAACCCTGCAGCAGGAGATGACCAGGCATTCATTGATGGAGTGTTGATTCCCATTCTAGGCGCAGAGCAGCATATAGACGCTCCCAAGTTGCGACGTCTTTTCTTTGAAAGCCATACCCTTACTTCAGCCGACCTTCGCAGGAAGGTGGACGCCACTGAACAAGAGGCCCCCAGAAAGTTGCCACCTCCGGAGATTGCACAGCGTCTTGATGCTATTCAAGCCAGAGTGCAACCCTTGGTCATTGCGAATGTTTTGGAGCCATCACATCATTTGATCAACTCTTTGGTCCAGTGTGTTGAGGATGGTCGTATACGGTATGTCGAGTGGGCAAAGTGCACTTCGAGGTCGCAGGAAGTCAACAATCTTAAGGAGGACTCAGACCTCAAGGTGTGGAAGACGGATGCAAGTGGTGCAATCAAGGCAGTGCGTAAAGATCCTGATTTGGTAGCAAATTTAGCGTCTGAACTTGACGTCCACAATGCTTTGCGTCGGAGGGGAGTAGCCTATGAGATCGCACAGGCTATGTCCTTTGAAGTCCATGAAATGATCATCAACTTCTTCTTCCATGAATTGAAGAAGGACCCAATTGAGGGCTTTGCACCGATCACTCTCAATCAGTTGGCCGCTGCAGACAGAGAATTGCATGTTAGGTTAGCCGAGCTTACACGGAGTGGACTTCATCCAGGGCCAACTGGGGGTCTACCTCTTGATGACCACGTCAAAACCTTACTTGCAGGACCTGAGATAAGATGGATGCTTATGCCCATGCCGAAGAAGGCGTCTGCCTCATCAACCCAAACGGTGGAACGTCAGCAGGTTGTTCAGGACTCTGACCCGAAGAAAGTCAAAGATGACAAGATCAAAAAAGCGAAGGTGAAGAAACTTCGCCGCACACCGATGCCGAAACAACTTCTTGGAGGCGTTCCTTGTGACGATGATGGCAACCCTTTCTGTTTTGCTTTCAATCTAGGAACCTGCAAAAGTGGAGATGACTGCAAGAAGGGCTTACATCTTTGTTGCAAAAAAGGTTGCAAGAAGAAGCATGCTTTTGTGAAGGAACACAAAGCATCTTGACTAGAGAGTCAAGTTCAAGTTGGGGCTGAATGCAGCCCTGTTTCACATAGTGACGAAGGTCACGCGAAGCCATTGTTGCCTACACGAAAGCGTCAAGGCACTTTGGAGCAAGACGAGCGGAAGCGCTTGTGTACTTCTTCAATCGCTGCAGAGAGAGAGCACTCTGAAGTGGTAGAAGATTTCGCCGAAGGGCGAGTTTGTTTTGATGATGGTGCCAAGGGGCCACTGCATGAAGAAACTCCTCCAATTCAAGTTGGCGAAGTGAAGAATTCATCTACAAAAGGGTCCGTCTTGTTGCTGGACATTTTTTCTGGTACTGCAGGAGTAACTGCAGCATTTACACAGTTGGGAGGTGAAGCCTTGGGTTTAGATCATGTGGTGGACAAAAACCGAGTCAAGGGACCGGTTTCCAAAGTCGATCTTTGCAAGGCACAGAACCAGCAAATCGTTATGCAGTGGCTGGACGAAGGCAAAGTGGATGCAGTAATGTTAGCCCCACCATGTGGGACTTCATCACGTGCTCGAGAAATTCCTATCATTGGCAAAAATGGTAAAAGACGTAGAGCTCCTCAACCATTGAGGAGCAGCAGATGGCCTGATGGAAGGCCCTCACTGAAGGGTTTGGACGCTTTGAAAGTGCGCTTGGCTAACAAGCTTTATTCTTTTACCAGAAAAGTCATTGACAAGTGCTGTGAGCTTGGTATCCCGTTCATTTGTGAGAATCCCCAGCGCTCATGGATGTGGGAAACTTCGTTCTTTCGATCTTTGCCTGCGATTTGCAGATTTCAGTGTATACATAGTTGCATGTATGGAGGTCGCCGGCTTAAGAAGACGGCATTTCTTTTGAACTTCACTGCTCACAATCTTTTGCTGACTTGTGACAATAAGCATTCACACTTGCCTTGGGGACAAACTCTGCACAAAGGCAAGGCAGTTTTTTCGACTAGCACCGAAGCCGAATATCCGTGGCCTCTATGCAAACAGCTAGCACTGGCGTTTGCGTTGCAGCTTCAGCAGTTGAACAAACCATTACAACCTGCAACCACTGGCATGGATGCTTCACAGCGAATGGGTGCTGGTGTGCAGCCTCGAGGCAGATTGTCGCCCTTGCTCGTTGCTGAATTCAAATGCAAAGTGTTGGTCACATCCTCAGGAGTTGCAGTGCCACGTGAAATCACAGCTGACACACATGCACCATTTCAAGGTATTCCCGTTTCCTCGAAATGCATTTCTTCTCGAACAGACATTGTAAATGGGGATAATGGCGAGAAGAAGGAGGTTCAAATCTCAGAGTTTGGGGTGTACAGGACACCTGAGGAGTTTTTGGCTCTTGCAACAACTCTCACCCACCCCCTTGATTCACCACAGGCGGTTGATCAGTCGAACTTGAGAGCAATAGTTTCCATTCGTGATTGGAAAAAATCCGAAGTGGTCTCCTTCAGGAATGATGCGTTGAAACATTATCTGAACTTGGCCCGCTCTCTTTCTGTGGAAGAACAGAGCTTTCGTGCAGGTCTGGATGACCAGGTCAACGAAGTTCTCGGGGGTAAGCGACTTCTTCTTTTCAAGCAGATGTGCATTGATGCCAAGGTGGGAGATGAATCTTTGTTTGATGAGTTGACTCAAGGCTTCAGACTTACTGGAACCATGAATGACTCCGGGAAATTTCCGAGAAAATTGAAACCAGCAGGAATAACAATTGACCAGCTGCGCAAGTCATCAGAGTGGGCAAAGAAGATGATTCACTCATCCTGCAAGAAGGTGTCGGCAGATGCCGAGGTTGCAGAGGCAGTTTATCAAGAAACCCAACAACAGCTGCAAGACGGTTGGGTGAAGGGCCCTTTTTCTGGACAACAGCTTGATTGCAAATTTTCTGGATGCTGGATCCCATCTAAGCGGTTCGGAGTCAGACAAGGCGGGAAGATACGTGCTGTGGATGATTTCTCTGAATTTCTGATCAATATGTCAGTCACTTCCACTGAGAAGTTAGCTCTTTATGGAATTGACGAGGTTGTCAACACTGCAAGGGCATTCATGTGCTCCTCTTTCTTGCATGTCGCTTCTGATGGATCCTATTCAGTTGATTGGAACAAAGACCCGTCCAAAGGGCCTTGGCTTTCTTTGAAAGGCAGGGCTCTTGACCTCAAAGCTGCGTACAAGCAATTGGCCAGGCACCCATGTGATGCATGGGCATCTATTTTGGCGGTATGGAATCCATCCAAAAAGGTGGTGGAATACTATGAATCCGTTGCTCTACCTTTTGGTTCGGTGTCCGCTGTCATGTGCTTCAACAGGATGGCTCGGGCGCTTCGCATCATAATGGCGGAGTTGTTCCTTGTAGTGAACACCAATTTTTTCGATGATTTCTGCCAGATCGAGATTGAAGATGTCTGTGACTCTTCCTGGTCCACTGCAGAGATGGTCATGAAGCTCCTTGGTTGGAGGATTTCAGTCTCTGACGAGAAGAGGCTTCCTTTCGCCGGTTCTTTCCAAATGCTGGGGGCGGTTATGGATTTTTCTGAGACTTCGAGGGGTGTGATTTCAGTGAAGAACACGCAATCCCGCCTGGATGATATCTCTGCTTTAGTCAATTCCATTGTTGCAAAGGATGACGCTCCTATGTCACAGTTGGAAACATTGAAAGGCCGTCTTCTCTTTGCTTCCGGACATACATTTGGGAAATGCACCCAGTTGGCTATTCATTTGATATCCAAGTCTGTCAAGGGTGGAAAGATGGCAAAAGTTGATTCGCAGCTTCGACAGGTTCTTTTGTCTGCCTTGAAGACTTTGGTGGATGCTCGCCCAAGGAGGATTTCATCCTGGACAGGAAGGCCACCAGTCCTTGTTTTTACGGATGGTGCCTGCGAAGAAGAAGGTACCAATGTTTCTCATGGTGCTGTTTTAGTGGATCTCTATTACAACCAGTATCTCTACTTTGGAGATTCTGTCCCACCAGAGTGGACAAACAAGTGGAAGACAGGTGGGAAAACGCAGCTTATTGGTCAAACTGAAATCTTCCCCATCCTCGTTGCTAAAAAGACTTGGAGGAGTAATCTTGAAAATCGACCAGTGCTGTGGTTTGTTGACAACAGTTCTGCACAGGCCGCATTGATTCGATCTTTTTCTCCAATTCTTGAAAGCTATGAGCTGCTAACCATTAATGCTGAGATGGACGTTGCATTGCAGTCTTTAAATTGGTATAGCAGAGTGCCTTCAAAATCAAATCCGGGTGACGCACCTTCACGTTTTGAGTTTGCACAGTTGGATGCCCAAGGGTATGTGCGATGTAAGCCGTGCTACTCCCTTCACGAAGTTTGAGATGAAAGGGGTGGTAGGCGTGAAGGGGTGAGCCCTTTGTCGCGCAATCGAAAGATGTTTCGCTGACTCCCCATTCTCTCGAAAAAAAAAGGAGAGTCCGACTTTGCTGTATCTTGTGATTCTTGTGAGATCTCGTGATGTGTTGCGTATCCCCGTATTTGCGTATTTATACTGAAAGATATTTATACTTGCGATATATATTTAATAGAGGAGTAGAAGAGAGACTTAAGAGAAAGATAGTAGAGGTGAACCTAAGTAAATAA